>VZTT01022513.1:6987-36835 GCA_013400855.1 Buphagus erythrorhynchus
TACTACTGACTTTCATTTGTTTTAATATGTTTCCACATCAAATTTAAAAGCACTTCGTATATTTCAGAGGATTTTAAAGTTCTAACAGATATGTGTTAACAACATATAAGTATTTAAGTATATAAATATATATGTATACATANTTCCTTTATTTTTACCAGCTTCTGCAATTGAAAATGAAGGTAAATGGATATAATCACCTCAGGAATGCTTCCATGGAATCACTTACATTTAGTTTTCTGAAAATATTTTAAGTAAATAGAAAATATTCACTTTTTTATTTATCGGGAAGCTGATAAAGCCACCACATGCAGAATGGATTTTGGGCATACTTGCTAATGAAATTTGAAAGTAACATGAGAGGGGGAAATCATTACTCCCTATTTTTATATTTCACAATTTCAGTAGGTTTAAAAAGAAAAAAAAAAAAAAAATGAAATCCACAACATTTGCCACAGCTGAACGAGGTGTGATTGCTCCAGAGGGACACTGTCCCTGTGACTGTGACCTCTGAGCGTGTGCCAAACTCGAGTGCTGGATGTCCCCATTATCTCCACCCTCTCCAGTGAGCAGAGGAGGGACAGCCCAGAGCAACATCTGCTCCTTGGGAGGCCAGGGCAGGAGTCTGGCCTTTGGCACCTCTAAGAGAATCAGGTTTAAGAGAATCACCTTTAAGACTATCAGGTTGTCCCATTGCAGCAGAGCAAACTGCACCTCCCTCAGCTGCTTCACTCTGGATAATTCCCTCCTGTCCGAGGCACTGGGAGGGTATTTGGGATACTGGTGTTGTCACATGAGTTTGTCTCGTCACTTCTGGCCTGACAACATCCACAGGTTGCAGTGCAAGGTAACAAAAATACAGTTTTGCCCTCTCCTCTGAAAGTATCTCCCATGTTTTCCCCTTTTAATCTTTCCAGAAAGAGGATGTCCCTGGTAAAGCATCACTAAAAATGAGCAGTGGTTTTAAGAGCTAAAGGGAAGGATTTAAAAGTAAATACCAGTGAGAGTCTCTGTTTCAGTTTCTGCAGCTGCAGTTCAAGTCTATATACTCAGTACCAACTATTTCTCATCCTAGCACGGGCTAGCAAAATACCACAGCCTGAACTAAGCATAACTTGTCTTGCAACTTCTGTAAGAGTGAAGATCAATTTTCTCCCTGAGTAACAGACTAATTCATCAGCAGAGACTAAGACGTGGCAAGAACAAATAGCAGAGAGCAGAGAAGAGAAACAGAGAGAAGGGAAGAGAAGATACTGGAGGGAAAATGAAGACAAAGTAATTTGCTAACTAATGTGACTCGATGGAGCCCCTGATTCTGTGTCCCCTGGAAGGGAGGAGGCTACACCTGTGTGCAGCCCCACGTTACTATTTCCATAGCATAAGCCCCAGAGGTAAAGTGCCTACCAGAGACTGGCTGCAGTGCCAGGAATTGGGATCTGTCATTCACTAAACCCTTGGCATTGTTTTGCCTTCCTCATATAAACACATTCTTCTCTCTCATCAGTGTATTTTGAGCCCTCTGAAATGAGGAGAGCCAGATATCTCCATCCACCACGCTGAACTGACTTTCCCCGTGGTGCTGCCAACACAATTTTAAAGCAGATAGTGTAGATGATTACTTAAGTGAATTTACACATGATGGCAAATAACTATGCTTAATAAAACTGAGAGAGCCTTAATGATTTCATTTTGGTGATTTAATTTATAAAAGAAAAGCTTAATCATTTAATAGCATCATTAAGAAAACACCACAGGAAGTTTAGAAATAAAGAATCATCCATATCTCCTGAGAAATGAGTTTTCTTCTAACATTCCGCTCATGACAAAATAAAACGGAAAGCTTACAGCTTCCTAAATAATTGCACTTGAAATATAAGCAATCCCTAAAGAATCCGTTCAGCCTCATCTTCTGCAGCACAGAAGAATTGCATTTCTGTTCACCACAGTGTGAAAGAGGCTTCACAAGTAAAAGGCACCATTGGTGATGGGATTGTTGTATTTTTTTTTTTGTTAAAGACTGCCTTGTGAACAAAATGCAAATGTCAGAGCAATTAAAATTAAGTGTTTGTTTCAAAAGCAGTAGCTTAAAATAAAACCATATTCTGCCACACCTTTGACAATGGAAGCATCCCTTACCAGCACGTGCACACTGTATGTGTCTGTGCACACATGTGCACACACAAGTGTTCCCAAGTTCCACGTGGAAATCTCCAAGGACTGGATTAACCAAGAGTTTGCATTGGGGTAATGGAAAATATGACCTCATTAGCACCAGGTTTGTCATTTGCTCCATAATACAAAAGTAAATTACAATGTATTAATGCAGTTAGTGTTGTTTTTAATGTGCGCTGGGATACAATAAAAGTTTTTATTGGGGAAGTGTGATGGCATGTTTTCACTATGGCATTAGCACTGGTCCTCTGATAGGGCGGCCAGTCATATTACCCAGTGGAACACTCCTATAATGATGCAGTAAAATTTGACTCTGATATAGTAAAATCTGTTTATGGTAAAGCTGCTTTTTCACACAATTGGGCTGGGGCAGGGAGCAGAGAGGATGGAGCTAAAATAATTATTTTCTAACTATATTTCCATAGAAAGTGCTCAAAACCAAACAAACAGATACTCCTAGTCTTCAGACCTGTCCAAAGGAATTACCATGCCATATTCTCTGTTTTACTTTGCCTAGCTCCTTCTCTTCTTCAATTCATCCATAGGTTTGTGATCCAGCAGCTGCCATAAATTAGTGCCCACATCTTGATGAAGGAGCCTAAACAGGAGCATTGAAATTTAACACACTTTTAATAGGCTTGTCGTGGAGTTTTGCATGTACAACCAGGCCCATGTAAAACAACCTCAGGCACATTCGTGGCTTCAGAGCAGGAAGGTGATGGTGGAGAGCAGGGGTGGGGTGGGATTCTGTCCCTGCTGAGTACAGAGCTTGCCTGTGTGTGCAACCTGCACCCTCCCACCCCTGCCCCTTTATTGTGTTACCAAGAACAGGTTTGTGCTACTAATGAAGGTTTGCAGGTGCTATGTTTGAGCCATGGTTTTGTCTTTCATTCCTAACTGGACAAAGAGAGTTTCATGCATTTAAACTCCTTTTCATTAGGTTTAGGCCCTGGCTACCAATGGCCAGCTCATTTTCATGCCCCAACCAGACTGCAAATAATACCAATGAGGATAGTAAATCCATCTGCCCGCCCCAACAAACCATGGTCCCCAATTCCTTAATTTCCAAACTCTTGATTTTCAGTTTGTTTCAAAACTGAGGCTGAATCTGGGTTTCTGTAAGCTCAGTACAGGCTGAGCCCAGGCTAAGGTGCCACCCTGCACCATGGCTGATGGGTGCCCTGAGACCCCTAGAAAACAAGGTTCACTGATGATGTGGCATAGGCAGCAGTTGCTGTTCAGAGTGGAAAATGTTCAGAGGGGATAAAAAGGGGCTCATTGCAACAGCAGCAGTCATTGTTCCCATCCCTCCTTGGAAAAACAGCAAGACATTCAAGCCAGCAGCCCAGTTCCCATTCATTGCCTCTCTGCTCCTTCTCCATTCCCCTACCCTCAATAAGGCCCAACATTGTATTTGTGGGGAAACTAACCTGGATTTTGCTTTTGTTTCTGACGTGTCTTGACCTGGGTTGAATATTTGGAAGGATAGATGAAAATAAGAGCTGCAAAGGAATATTTGCTAGGACAAAGCTGTGAGAGGCATTCATTAAAATAAAAAGAAAAAGATATCCATAAAGTTGTGAATAAGGCTTTGTAATGAATGGACCCAACTAGCCTGTGCCTGTGGCTCTCTCGCTAGACTAGTGACAGTAGTTGAAAGTTATTTATTTGTTTGTAATATACTTTTCCACCGAAACACTTTAGTAATAAAGAGACATGAGGGGAGACACATTAGAAAGTGTGCCATACATCAAAATGAAAAGTACCACATAAGCTACATGATAAACGTAGGATAAAATGTACTTTGTTTTCCACAAGACAAAGCAATAAGGAAAATGCTGTGTCTGGAGTAATTCTGAGCTTGGAACTTCTGCTGGTTATTTATTTTTATTAAGCAAATACACAACCCTGTAAATGTACCTGGTGCTAACTAAACAAGAACAGCACACAGTCCCGGGTCTGAGAAGTTCACAGCCCATAATGGAGAAGACACAACAAAAGACGACAATTGAGGGAAGCACTGAGATATTTTCGGTGAAAACAAGCAGAATTTATAAAAGAAGAAAATAATACAGCTCTTGAAACTCCACATAATCATTAACAGGTATAAACATATCTCCTCTCCTTTCCATTTATTGATTTATTCCCCGGTGGCATATTGTCTAAATCCTGCACGGCGAGTCCCGAGGCAAGGACAGCCTTTGTGTTATTTGTACAGTGCTTAGCACTGCTGGGCCCCGATCTTTCACGGGGGCTTTTCTATTTCTTTTTCCAGTTAATATAATGAGCAGATCTGAAGATGGGAGTAAGAGAAGAAAAGCATCTGCAAGACAAGAGTCAACAGAATCCGTGAGTGACACCAGGGGATTCTGATTGTGAAGTAAGAGAGGAGGAGCAGAGTTAAAGCTGGGGCAGAGACACTGGTTACCTGCTTTTCTTACTTATTTACTTTAGAGCTCTTGCCATTTTACTTGAAAATGCACAAGGAGACAAGGGGAAAAAAGTTATTTTGACTTACAAAAGCGTGGAAAGGTCATTAGGAAGACTTGAGAACCAATAAAGCTCTTTAAATCCTTCCTACTTGTCATGCATAGAGCAAAGCTTACAGGAAAGCTGCAGCTAAGAAAATTACAAATGGTAATGCTATTATTTGGCATATAGTTGCCAAAGGCATTCAATATAAAGATTTTACAGAGGTGTCAACTGATATATAGCAAACACACAAACAGTCTCCAGCTCTGTAACATATGCAAGGAGAGCTGAGACTAAATATTAAGCATATGAATTATATATTCTTGCAATGTGAGGCTGAGAAAATGCTTGCTGTGCACCATAGTTAAAATGAGCAATAAATACCAGGGTTAATGCTGGCAATGTCTTGTTGGGGAAGGTTTCTCTAAGCCCCCCTCTCCCAAGTTTGGGTTTGAAACCATTTTCTGCTGTGTTGGATAATGAAGTGATTAGACTGCTCCTTTCCGAGACTGTTACATATTTAAAACAGGTTCCACCGCTGCCTCATTTTAAACATCAGAACCTGTTTTGGGCGCCAGAAATGTGAAACATGAACATCAATAGCTTTCTCCTGCCAAGATAAGAGCTTGCTGCAGAGGCCAAACATATGTCTCTCCTTCTTTCCCTGAGGAGGTTTCTGGATAAGGAAGAGGTGTGCCAGTACCTGAGCTGCTTAAAATGACTCAGACACATATGGGCCTTTTGTAAACTTCCCTTTGCTCTTTCTCTGTGGGGCAGCAAGAGATTTCAGTCTCAAAGTTGTTGCCATCTGGGTTTGAAAGGCTGGGTCTGACTGAAGTTGCCTCCCCAGCAAAGTGGCTTTGACTGCCAGGGTGTGACCCCCTTGGTTGGTGCCAGCCCTTGTGCACACAGCAGTGTGGGATGCTTTGCTTCCTTGGGAAGGGTCATCCCAAGGTTTCCACATGGAAAGGAGCAGCAGGACTGCCATGATAAAACACTCTGTGCTTCACTGGTACCTGCCTTGGCACCAGCAAAATTCAGGTGGGGGAGCAGACATGAAGTGCAGCTGTGTGCCAAACAAAAGCTCTCACAGAGGGCCAGGAAAACAAGGATCTTGCTCTGCACAGCAGTTAAGGCAAGGCCTTTGCCACCTCTGAGGTGCTGCAAGTGCTGCAGTGCCTGATGCGCTGCGCGAGCGCCCGCACGGACGCGGCGTGCGAGCGGGACAAGGCACAGCTTTGTGTTCAGCAACCTTGCCCAAAAGGCAAATTAGTTCTTGCAGCTCAGGTTTAATGAACAAAAAGTGCTCGTAGTAACCAGACTCTTGCCTTCCTCAAACAAGGTGAGGTAGTGTCAGGGCAAACCCAGCTGGGGACCTGGAGAATGATTTTCCTTGTGTTTTGCTCTGCTTGACCGGCTGTGTGCAGCCGAATGTAGATCTGAGCTGCCCTGGCTGCCTTCCCTGCTGTCTCTGCAGAGAGGAGAGACACCTGAGACAGCCTCTCTGCCGGTGAACTGGGATGTGTGCCCTCCCACAGTGGCTGCCACTGTGTTTTCCTCCTCTCGGGTGCAGAAAGCATCAATTTCATGTCGTGCCCTCACAGGACGAGAGTGACACAACTTAGCAGCTCCCCACCCCAGGCTGCTGGCTCCCAGCCCTGGGACACTATCTAGGGACAGAATTGCAACCCTCAACGAGTGTTTCCCAGCCAAGTCAGCAGCTGAGATTCCTCCTGATCCCTCCCAGTTCACCACAGTGTATGGGGAGCTCTGCCCTTTCCAGAGCCATCTCTGCATTCTAGGCACTTGCTCATGCCTTGAAAGCACAGCCCAAAAAAGCCACAAGAAAATATGTCAGGCAAACTCAAGCACTCCATCTGAGTGTCAAAACTGCCAGTATTTAATTTTTACTTCTTCATACATATGTCATCAAAATCAGCACTTCATCAGGCCACCCTTACTGTGGGGACTCATGGGGACTCACACCTGGGCTGAGGGATGGTGGACATGAAGCCGCAGGGCAACTTCAGCTTCTCCATTCCTTTAATATTTAAAAAGCCTTAAGCATGGTCTGGCCATGTGTATACAGCAAATCCTTCCCCAGGCACTAAAATACAGCCACCTCTAAAGTGGAAACAGCAGTAAAAGATTGTAGACCTGGACAGACACAGCAAATGGCCCCCAAAATACAGGGAGATTTGGACAGGGAAAATGATGGTTGTTTCATGGGATTTTGGTTCTGGTGAAGAGCCAGGGCTCCTAAATCTTCAGAGTCAGCACCATCCAATTTTTAAGCAGTTAGGCAGTGACAAATAAATGCACCATTTAACTGCCTCTTATTGAAATTAATAGAAATTAATCATCCTGGCATTTTTGAAAAATCTTTCTGAAGCAGCTTAGGTGCCTAAATATCTTTAACAGCATAGACCTAAGCAACTTTTCAAGTACTAGTTAGATTCTGCTTCCTAATGTGTCTCATAGCACTAAATCACACAGAATAAATGAGTTTTTTAATGAATGTGAGAGGATGGGGCTTCAGCTGCCAAATTCCTCTTTGCCTTGAGCAAAGAGTGGCAGTAGCTGTGAAGCTGGCCCTCCCTCAGCCAGCTGAAAGTTGGGCAAAAATGTTGCACCCTAATTCTCCCAGCCTGCTGGTAGCACATGCATCAGTTTTATTGCAGCGCTGCTTTTGCTGCTCTTATTTCATGAGGTTTCCTGATGTTTTTTTCATTTTTTTTCCTGGGATCCTGAGCATGCAATAACCCCAGCTGCCTCTGAGGAAGGTGGCACTGATGTCTGACATGCTCAGCAGCACAGCAGCACAGAGCAAACCACCAGCCTGACCCCTAAAACCCTGCCAAACAAGGTCCTTCTTCACACAGCCCTCCTCACATTCATCCCTTAAGCTCCTGAAGGACTTGAAATAGCCAAAAAATAAATCCAAGCTACTGCAAGCAGACACTGGAGGGAGATGGAGAAGGGCTGCTGGAGTGAGAAAGAGCAGCCAAATCACTGCTGTGGTCATAAGTTTGTTCTCAGTCAAAGGCTTTAGTCCACTGGAGTTGCTGTGAGAAGAGAAGTGAAGGGAAGGCATTTGGGAATGCTTTGCATCCTTTTGTGTTTGATTTTGGATGGTTTGGGAGGCACAGCACATTCAGATCCCAATGTCATTGTTTAAGGGGTTGTTTTCATTCCTCTCCTCCCTACACTGAAAATTAAATTTGGCACACAGAGACCAGTCACTGATGACTCTTCAGGGATAGATTTTTATTACATTTAGGAGACATTCAAAATAGTTTTTGACATTATTTTATTCTAGGAATTATAACTGAGACCCCAAGGGATGGAGACATGCAAAGCCCACAGTAAAGCAGTGGAAGATGCTGATTGCCCAAGGCTCCTTTGAAATCCCAGATTATGTTATGGATATAGTCACAGAATTGAAAGTGATCCCTTTGCCACAGTTTAACCAGTTCCTGCCTGCCAGATGGAGCATGGGAACCACGGTCATGGTCTAAGCAAATGTGTCAACTCCTAAGATGTGGTGCTTCAAAACACTCAGGGCTTGCTGTGGCTCAGTCCGTGGGAGGTTGCAAAGAAAAAAAAGCCATTTCCAACCCTCTCAGCCTTGTGCCTGTCTCTCATGGAAAGGACACATCTCTCCTACCAGACAGCACTGCTAAGCTTCAAGCATTGTGGTGGCCTCGGTGTCTGCTGTGGCTCCTGATTGTGCAGCTCACCTTGCTGAGAGCAAGAGCAGCAGGGTGAATGAGCAAACCAGTGGGTGAAGGGCAGAAGGCAGTAATAGTACTGGGTAGAAAGAATAATTGGTAAAAAAAAACATTTTCTACAACTGCTGGATGCTCAGACTTGTGATACTTTACTAAATTTGAGGAAGAACCACTCCACCATGGACATACAAATGTATTGTAGGATTGCTCCTTCAAACTCACTCCAGTTTTGTTTTGGAGAGCAAAATCTTTGCCTCTATTTGCTCATGACTGCAACTCTGCCTGTACCAAAAAAAATTCCACATGTAAAAAATTGTTTAAAACTGAAAACATGAAGTTTTATTTTTCAGAAACTTGCGTTACTTAATCTAACATTTGGAAAATCTAAACCAAACTCTCCATATTTTTGGAACAGAAACTTCAGCTGGCTACTTGAATTAAACTGGCCAGCTACATCTTTTCCACAGATCTGTATTCACTTAATAATAGTAGTACTTTGAAGTTAGCCATTCCTTTCCTCTAACAGTCTCACAGTGTTTTTGAAATGGATCTAGATGTTATTATTCCCATGTATTGGCTCAGAATAAACCGTGAAATAAATGATTTGCTGAAGGCTACAGAGTAAACTAGTGGCAGAGCTTTAGTTTTCCATGTCCTAGTCTATTCCTGTAGGCCAATGAGATCCAGTTTGGGGGTCCTAAAATGCCATAAATTCCCCTAAGCGGGAATTTTAGTGCTACTCACACTTCCTTTGTCACATGGATGGAACTGAACTGGAGGTGTCTCCATCTGATAGGGACACATGGCAGATGTGTGTCCCACATCATGTGAGGTAGTAACTGCTGTGGGACCGAGGGGAAAAAAAAGAAACAAATGTAGGGATCGACCTGATCATCACAAAACCTGGCCAACAACTCGCTCCCTGCCCAAATCAAAATATCAGGCAGAAATGAGGGCTGCAGAGAGCAGAGTCTGAGTGGGATAGATTGTTGTGATGGGCTGGGAGCAATAGATATGGCATTTCTGTTTTTACTAATACACCTGCCATCATTCACTCTGTTCATTATCACAACAGTTCTTGTATTTTTATTCATCAGTGAGAGCAAAACGACCGAGCTTCTTGATGCCTTTGTCTGCGAAACACCTTTGTCTGCTGTTTTTGTATCACCTTTGCCATCGCAGCTATAACAAATCACCTTGTTAATGTTGCAGTGCTTGTTCCTGTGGCCCAGGGTGATCCCGTGTAGGCTGGTGGGCAATGTGCACATAGCTATAATCCGCCGCGCTTTCATGCAATTAGTATGCGGCAGAATTGTTCTCAGATACTCACAGACATACTAAAAAGATTAAATAAAACCCATTTAATGTCATGAATTGTCCTGTTAGGAGTTAATGAGGTCTGGTAGGTTGCCAAAGTCCAGCACACAGAAAGCTCAGGCAGGCCAGGAGGGAGAAAGGGAGGAGCTGCTGGGTTCAGCCAGATAGACCTTGAAGTGCAACAGCTGTGCCTTGTCTTTGAGGAGAGGATCAAGTAGAGAATATGAGATAGGCAAACGTTGGCTTAAACTTTCTTCTCTCTTTGATTGTCCTTGGACATCTGCCTCATCTCCTGTCAAGAATGTTTGGCAGCTGTGAGCCCAGAATAACAGTGCCGCTCAGCCAGGGCGCTATCGCAGGCGTCTAATACTTTAAGCCAACTACTCTGTGCTGTGTGCCTCGCCCGATCCTGAGCTATGCTAATGCCTTGAGCTAACTGGGCTTTCTAACAGCCCGGGAAACACACAGAAGTGGGCTCTGCGGTTTATTTTCCTCACGTGCTAATTGGCTTTAATTGTTGGCCAATTGGATTTCAAGTTTAGAAAAGGGTGCCCCAGACAAAAGGAAAAGTGTTAACTTAAGAC
This sequence comes from Buphagus erythrorhynchus, assembly GCA_013400855.1. Classification (NCBI taxonomy): domain Eukaryota; kingdom Metazoa; phylum Chordata; class Aves; order Passeriformes; family Sturnidae; genus Buphagus; species Buphagus erythrorhynchus. The sequence continues at coordinate 17,264 of VZTT01022513.1, forward strand.
CGTGGGAGAGACTGGCCATTCTGTTCAGTTTCTAATGTAGCAGACTTTATGCAGATGCATAAGTCTCAGGGCAATGGCTGTCCTAGAAAGATTTCTCAAGCATAACCAATGTGGTTCCCTATAAAATATATGCTTCCATACAGCCTGAATGTCATTAATGTTCAGCCATTTCCTGGAGTGCAAATTCCCACCTTTCACAACCAAGGTGCTTGTGCTCATTTTGCATCAAGAATAGAGGAGCAGGTAAGAGGAATACCAGATTCATTTTGGTATTTAAACTGGTTTACACAGTGGCTTCAGAAGTGTTTCTGCAAAATCCAGCCTTCATTTGTCTCCACAGTCATGGCAAAAGAGAAGGAAGAAGGGGTTCCATCCTCATGTACCTCACCATTTGTCCAACAGAAAAAAGCCCTCTCTGAATAAGTGCTCCCTCAGGTTCTGCACCCATTTCTCCTCTGATCATCATATCACATCATAAGATTCATTCTCTGGTGACACCAGTTTTATGACCACTGCATTTCCATTTGTTTCAAAAGAGTTCATGGGAAGAGAATTAGGCCATGTAAATACAGCTGTGAGATCAACCAACCTAAATTATTTCTGTGTCATCTGTAATGTCCTGCCAACATCTCTGGTAGGTAGGGTTGTGCTATTATCCATCTTTTCCTGAAGGCTCAGAGGGGCAAGTCCTCAGAGGTAGCTGGGATCATAAATACCTATGAAAATATGTGCTAGAGAGACTAAAGGCCAGCTTTTCAAAACTAAATTAATAGGATATGGACACTTAACCTGCTTAAGCACTTATAAGAACTTGCTGAAGAACTACTGAAAACTTGATCAGAAGTGATTTGCCTAGGTCATATAAGCTGGTTTTTGCAGAGGAAGAATCCCTGTCCTAAAATCCTGATAGGAATTTAGTGCCATTAGGACCTGACCAAGCTCCTGAGCAAAACATCAAACAAATCCTCATCATTTTTGTTAAATAAAACATCTAGATACTGGAACAGATTATGGCATTGTGAAGATCTGCTGATCAGCAGTGAAGTTTTCTGCCATCCATTTTTTTTTCTGGTTTTCTGAAGTGAATCCCATACACAAAGCTCAGCTCAAACCATTTTCATTTGCCCATCCAGAAGAAGGCAGAATGGTGTTGTTACACAGAGACAGCAACTTGTTTTTTAAGGTTATGCAACATCCATTACAAGATCCTGATAAATCAGTCTTCAAACTTTCTCTTTGACATGATTTTTCAAATTGTTAGGAATCATTTTTTTTGCCCAGATTCTTTCCATTACTTCTTGTTAATGAATACTACCCAGGCAGTACAAGAAGATTTTTGGTGTTTGGCTCTAAGAAGTTCCTGGAGAATCCTTGCCAGGGAGGGATTTTAACAGAGTGTGGGATTATTGGAGATGGTCTTGGTAGAATAATATATGATATTCCAATTTACAAGTAGTCTTTGAAGGGTTGTAGCTAATGGCACCACATTTGTCAGACTGCCTAATTTAGATCTGTAAATTGAGGTTAATGCACATGCATAACAAGAATTAAGAAAATCAAACCCTTCTGTGGAAGATCCATGCATTTTTGTTCAGGCTACACTTGCCAAAGCATAGAAAATAAAGGTATTCAGGCACATGCTCATTCTTACACAAAACTTATTAAAGTTTTCTCTGTCCTTTGAATTCTAGGGTAGTCAATATGTCTCCTCTGTGCCTGTATCCTGGAAGTCCAGGACTGCCTTTATTGGAGCAAATACAAGATTGTTCTTGAGAACCCTTAGGTCTCAGTCTCTGGTGTTGTGGTTCAGTGTTCTGAAAAGTTCAGTAAAATTGTTTCTCACTCAGGTGCATTTTACTCACTCACTCCAGATGGGATCAGAGCTGAATATGCCAGATCCACACACAGAAATCTTCCAGTGGTAGTTCCAGCTGAGATGAGAAATAGACATGTTATGAATCTTCTGACTCATTGTCCTAACAGAAGCAGAGGTAATTTGGATAACTTCAGACAGTGGGCTGCTTTATCCAAATCAAGCTTGAGCCATGAACATCTTGAGCCCTTCCCTTGTAAAAATGGTTTTCAACAACAAAAATAAAAAGGGGATTTCAGTTTCATCCCATCTCCTTACTCTCTGTAAACTGCTACAACAAAAGCAAAAACAGAAGAGCTATGCAGAGGAGTGACAAATTCACCAAATTCCTCTTCGTTAAAACTAATGCCTAGTGATAATATCATGCTCTTCTCCATGAAACACGATATTCTCTCCTGGTTTACAAAACACCAGGGGGGAACATCCTTGGAAAAACTTCCAGCCATGGTGAATCTGACTGGAAGCATCTGTCTTTAGGGGCCAGACCTAAGATCAGACTCCTTGGGAGTTCAGAGACACCATGGGATTAGCACGAAGGGGCTCCCCTGGCTTCTCCACAGCCCCATGCAAAGCACTGAGGCAGCACTCCTCCCTGCTGCTTGTAGGAGCACATTGCCCAAACTAAAATATCTGCTTCAAGAGCATCTCAGCACCCACAACACGAGGAAAGAGTGGTTGATATCAACCCTGGAGATGGGACTATCACAACATGCTTCCCCTGCCTACTTTATTTTCACTTGGGATCGTCCCGGTTTCACTCCCTTTGTGTTTTATGCTGCAAGACGTGCTAGGGCCATCCCTGAGGAAAGCTGGACACTAGACACCTTCTGCAGCCAGTCATCACATCCCTGGGGTTTGTCACAGGGGCGAGTGAGGGCTGACGCCAGTCACCTGCTCCCGAGGCTCTGAAGTGTGCAGCTTGCCAGGGCTCAGCAGCTCCAGGGAAGCTGCGAGTGGATGCGAGTGGCAGATGCTAACAGACACCAGAGAGCCTGGATTGCCAGCCTTGCCTCCCCCTGACAAATTGCACCTTCCCCACCAGCATTTCAGCGTGTAACTTATCTCCCAATCAGAGGGATGGGCGCTCCCCCTCGCCAAGGCAGCGTCCTTCCAGGTGGATTATTTTCCACTCAAAGACTGATGCCTGCAACAGCAATCTTGAAAGTCTCCTGCTATCTGCTTCTCACTCTTCACAAGACAAGACAAGACCACCCAGAGATTCGCCTGGAGAAATATTACACCAGCCTGTGGGCCAGCGTGCTTGAAATTGGCCCGGGGAGCATATCAACACCAGTCACCCAGCTTAGGGAACACAGGGGGATTAATAACTCGGACAGTGTGCGGGATAAAACTGCCCTTAGAAACAATTCCCCATCCTAACCCCATCAGAATTTTAGTCTTTACAGACTTTTAGCTCCGTAGCCCAATAAATCCTTTCCATAGTGACTCATTGTTACCCTGATCTTCCTTATAAAACACACGGTGCAAACAGTGTAACATTTTCCTTTCTTATTGCTCTCCTTTGTAAAACCATCTCTCCTTGTATCTCGCTGCCATTTGCCTGTTAGTCATGGGCTTCACTCCTGAATGAGCCACTTAAGAAATGTTACACTGATGTCAAATTGATACATGTCTTGTGAATACTTTATACTTTCTCTTTATTTAACGTGAAAGGACAGTGTTCAGTACTGATCAAAAACCGGGGCCGAAGTTTCAGCCAAAATGCAATTTTTCCATTGAAAGAAAAAAAAAACACCTTTAACAGAATTTGGAATATAAGACCAACCAAGGCCATAAAATTTCACATTTCATATTTTTCTTTTCTTTTGACCCTCTTGAAAAAATTTAAATTCCTCATAGAGGATATTATTTACGTTTCTTAAGGAGCCCTCAAAACACATTTTCAAATAACTCTGTTGCCAGGTCTTGAAAGCTGCAACTGCAAATCATTGGATTTTGCCTGTGAACTCCAGCCTGGTAAAGTGTTTTCTCAGATATTTCAAATGTGGGGAGTCCGGAGTGACCAGATTTTACACCAGTTCTGAGCAGGCATAGTGGCAACACCAGTGCGGAAGAACAAAAAGAATGTTGTTCTGTGAACCAGTTATCTATCTCAGGCTGTTCCCTTCCCTACAGCAGGAATAGCACAGAGGACTTCATGAAGCCCCTTTCCCCAAGTCGCCTTTTCAGGATCAATGTGCCATTTATGGCGAGGTCACAGTAGGTGAATCTTGAATTCATTCAAGTTTCTAATATTTTAATGGAGTGAGAACATGAGGACATCATTATGGATCCCCAGGAGCAATGCAGGGAGGACACTGAGGTCCTTGTTGAAGCAGTGCAGCAAGGTGTGCAGCCCTGAGCACACGGCCAGCCGTAGGAACCACCATGTCATCCCCCACAAGCTCAAAGCAGTCAGCTTAGATTTCAAAATTCAGCCTTCAACACATAATAGAGTCCTTGACCACCCTACTACAGAAAAAAAAAATCCTGCTTATTTTGGCAGATGTTCATTTTTCCCTTTCAAGCACACCATTCTGCCTTCTTTCTGGCTTTTTAGGGTCTTTTCCCGAAGTACAACGTTATTGTGTGTTTAGCCTGAGACGTGAGTCAATCCCCTCCTTTAAAGCAAACTGATTTCTTCACTTCTTTCCCTGTGATATCTATTTTGGAGGCTCTCAGCTCCCTGGTGGGCCAGTGGAACATCCTGCAGCCTCTTTATGGCTGGTGGTCTGCAGGAGGGAATGGGATTACATCTCTCAGCAGCCAATGGTGCTGCCTGTAGGTTCAATAAACAGGCTTTGAAAAAAAAAAAAAAGACACACACACACAGCATGTCCTTCTTACTCTGTTTTGCGTGGTGTGACTGAACCTGCAGAGCCAGTGGGAGCGAGTTCTATAGTGATAACAGTAACCATTGACTTCCCCTTCCCTGATTTCACCTCTTTCATTATGTTGGAGAGCTTTGTTCCAGACTAGGAGATTATGCAACGGGCTGAGGAGGAGATGTGACTTCAGTGAGATATAGCACACAAGAAAGTGTGACAAATTGCAATGACAGGGGCTCCGATGGTAGCTTGTGATGGAGTGAAATTAAATCCCTAACCCAACAATGCAGCATTATGCTATATTCTATAGGCACCCTTGTTGAGGGTAGATTGAGAGAAAAAGAGATGGGCAAAAAGAAAGATGCACACATACTTTCCCCATCCATGTTCCCAGCTAGTCCTTTCCCCCAGTGCTAGCTTGGGGGTAAACAGAAAAAAAAAAGTCCTTAATTCTTGGGCCCAGATGTAAGAGATGTGTGACACGGGGAGAAGTGGAACGGATTGAGGGGATGCCCTGCGAACACCCACAGCTTGCAGTGCCATCCCCTGCTCTGTCCCCCCGGGAGACCGGGCTGGGACAGCCTGTCTCCATACCTCCACACACAGCATCCCAAGTAATTTGCCCTCCTTCCTAATTAAAGTGCTCCCCGAGGGGCGCTGGAGGAGGATGTGTGTACACCTTTGTACTCAGCTGCTCCAAACTTCCTAGGGCAATACCGCAGGGTGATCCTGATGGCTTTTTTCATGCTAAATAACTGACCTAGACGCCCTTACTGCCCCATTCATCTCTTCTACATAAACAAACTATTCATTCCCTAAGGAATAGGTGCATCTGTTCGCTCAGGCCCAGCTCCTGAGGGTAGCCAACAAGAAACTATTTAAGGAAGAAGGGAGCACAACACACTGTTAGAGTATCTTTGCTGTCCCGGGGCCATCCAGGTGTTAAATCGCTCAGTGGCCTCTGAAGAGTCCGGAGCCAAACACCAAAACAAAAGGCAAAGATGGGGAAGGAGAGTGCCAGATATCACAGCTCACACTCCTTGAGTTTCTCCTTTTCTTGCTGAGGTTTTCGGGAGCTGTGCATTGACGAGACAGAAAATGAAGTTGACTCTAGGAGGCTTGGAGCACTCAACACTGCTGCAAACTTTATGAGCTGGTCAGCATTACTAATGTTCTCAGAGTAACACTCTTGTGGGACTCCTGAGCTTCGTTTTCACTGGAAAGAAACAATAGTTTTAGCTGTGAAATGTTTTACATTCAACTTCCACCTCTCCCCCCGCCTTCAGTGGAGTTGCCATGAGCCCAGACTTTAAAAACATTTCAGACTTAAAAGGTTAAGATTTAAGTGCTGCTGATTTTATCTGGGCTTTTAACTAACATAGGCAGGTGGATTAGAGATATGTGTACAATCTCCACTCTAGACACTTGGGTAAATATGCACAAGTGCTGAGTGAGCCAAGGAAGGAATCTGATGTTATTGTCTATTAATTTGAAAGCAGAGATTAAAGAAAGTGCAGAAATCAGTAGTGTAAATATCAAAAAGGATTTCCATTTATATGTAAGAACATTACTCTAGCAGTCTGGCTATTTCAAATAACATGAAAGCTTTTTTTCTGAGGAAGAAGAATTGTGAATTTGTTTAAATTTACATATTTTCCTTTCTCTTTGTTTGCAGGAATGGTCACCATGCTTGCAGCTAGGAAGCAGTTTGCTCAACAGGGCTGGGTTTTGTTCAAGGCCTGCATTTGGCTGGAGGACCTAAAAACAGCAAAAGTATTTCACAAAGTTATATGACAGGCAACCAGGCTGGGATTTCCTCCTCCTTGCCTTCCTTTTTCACAGTAATATTTGTGACTATTTTTTCCTCTTTTTATTTTCACTGAAAATCAGCTTGAAAACAGCTTCTGATTTTCTACAAATGTTTTTGTTATTCTGAAAAATTCATGGAAACTCAGCAGAAATGAAGTGCAGGTGATGGGGCATTCCAAACTCTTTTGGCTGTGGTTATTAATCGAGTCAGTGATGTGACTGCTTGTCCAGTTCCTATGGATCACTTCCTCCTCCTCCTTAGATGCTTACAACCAATTTTTTAATTAATTGTGATAACAAACAGTAAACATCCTTTAAAAAATTAAGTGCTTGCGCTTTCTCCTGGAAGAGAGCAAAAAAAAATCGTATCTGCTCTGTTAATATAGCCTATGATTTTAACACTGGAAGCAACAATATTTTCTCTAGAATTGGAATTAAGTTGTGTCTGTATGAGATTGGTGCTCTTTAAAAGCATACTTGGGGCTAAAATATCAAGAAATTCTCTACTTTTATGAAAGCTTTACAAATTCCTGGAGGTCATCTGAATACTCAAAAATAATGCATAATGTGACCCCATGAATCAAATAGGCCAAGCTCAGCACTTTTTATTAGCAGAAATATTCATGAATCTTTTATCCTCCTCCTTAGTCCACCAGCTCTTATTTTCACCCTGTTCTCTCCTTAATGCAACATTTCATAGGAATGCCAAGAAAAAGGAACCCAGCTTCAGGTTTAATTGCTAATATTTCTAAATTTAGTCAGCATGAAATCCATCTGAGGCTCCAAAGATTTTCCTTGTAATCTGCAGAACCTGAGTTTGAATCTAGCCCAAGAGAGCACCATAGCAAATAAATACCATCTGATCTCTACAGAAATCTGACAAGAGTTCAACTGTTTTCCACCTTGCTAGGAGTGTATCAGAGCTGATTTCCCAATGCAATGCTGTAAGGGAAAAAGTCAATTAAAATGCAACTGTCCCAATTTCAGTGAAAGTTACTGATCAGCAGGAATCTCTATACATGTGGTTATTATTTTTTTTTCTTTTGAATTAAGCAGGCCACTATATTGTGTGATATTATGTTCTTATGCTGGCTTGTTTTCTGACTCATGTAACCCTGGACAAGCAGCAGTGATTGTGAGCCAAATGACCCCAGTTTTCCACACAACAATATGGGAATTGCTGGACTCAGCTCATTCCTTCCATCTTTCTCACCTGCTTCTGTGACCATTAGAGATACCACAGTGAAACTCTGCAATATTTGGCTGAAGGGACATGGCTGGGGCTGCCAGTTTTGTTATATACCAGCACTTTCCCTATCAGTGCAGCCTAAATGGGATTAGGCTAGACAGAAAGGAACCAATTCTGGATGCTGGAAACCATCCAGATTTGGTTATCATTTCATTCTTTACTTTGGTCCATGTAAGTGTCTTATGGAAGATTTCAAGTTTTAGCAACCAAAGAAAAAGGGAAATATTTCCAGCTCTCTTTCTCTAGTATCACAAGTCTGACTGTAGGTTATCAGCCTTAGTAACTTGTCCCAACTCTTGCTAGCATCATGGAAACATAGACATTATCTGATTGAAGACTGGATTTGCACATTTTTTATGCTGCAGCTATTAGTTTTCAATAGAAAGTTTTCAATATTTCAGTGGCAAAGCCTCAGATCCAACAACGATTTTGTTTGGAGTGGCTTTTGCTCAAGATTACAAATTTTTGTTTGTCAGATCATTTTACAACTTACATTTAGAAAATTTTAACATGGAGATTCCATTCAGTTCTGACAATGAATGTCCATAAAATGCAGAGGAATCTCCTCAGTGAAGCACTTAAAGTATCAGATCTTCTTAATCCAGTAAGATTAACTATCATGTATAAGTAAATAGGAATTGTTTTTAATTCATTTCCCATTTCCAGAGGTAGGATGATTAGGCCTGCAAATTAGTTTGCTCCAATACCGAATATTGAGACTGCATCAATAATTACTGAATAAAAAGCTGAGCCCTGGGGTTTGGGCTCCCCTGAACAGTTTAGATCAGGAGTTCACTCACATTATGTTACAGATAACAGCTCTGCACAACATTTGGCTCAGGTTCAATTGCTCTGAGTCTAAGGCCAGGACAGACCTTCAGTTCATCTCCTTCGACTCTCTTTCTAGCCCACACAATTATATTTCACTCACATATTTCTACGCTGAGCCTGGTGACATTAATTAAATGGGAACATTTCAGAAATCAAGAGACAGAACTGTTGCCTGCTCTAGGCAGAGAGCAGGAGGGAGAGGCGAGCCCAGCCCTTGCCGTGGCAAAGAGCTGATAAAGGTGAGCACGCCTGGGATTTGTCTCCTGGAGCTTTACATGTCTATAAGGTAGATGTCTACATCTGATCTCATCATGCTCACACCCCGCTGCAGTCAGAGGAAAGGGCATTCCTAGTGCTCAGCTCATCTGCTCTGCCTGTGTCAGGGTGAGACTCAGAGCTCCCTTTCCACTGCAGGGAGACCACCTCAGGTGGGACAGCTGTGTCCAGGTGTGTGGGAGCCATGCAAGGACACCCTCAGCTTTCACAGTCACACCACAAGCCCTGAAAAACAGAGCAGCTCTCAGGCCATTAAAGATCTGTTGGTTTAACCAAGCAAAGTTTTGAATTATTTTTCCCTCCGGATGCAGGAGAGCAATAAAGGTTGGGATTTTTAGTTTGGGTTTGCATCTACTACAAAAGAGAGCTGTCTGTCATGCAACATTATCTTCAAGGTTAAGATGGGGCTGACTGCATTCTCTTGCTTTATGAAAGTGAGAATTGGTATTATTGTCCTTTCACTCTCATGAGAGACACTTAATTTAAAAAGAGGCCTTGAATTTTGTTAAACATTATCAGTTCCTATTTTATTCTAGATTGATATGTAGATTAGGCAATGCCTGACACTCAAAATTAAATATGAATAACACAAAATAAGAATAAATTAAAAGACTGCAAGATGTCGTGGCTACCCCAGCTTTTGTCATAATATTCCTAGTAATAAGTGACTAGAGGTGTTGGTTAGGAGAATTCAGTTTGATCCCTATGGAAACATGCTACAGAGGAAAATAAACTATAGAAAATGTGAATTTAGGAATTAAAAGTCCTACAAGCCATTGTCTTGTGCTCATCTAGCCAAGATTAGAAAACACCCACTACAGCAGTGCAGTCTTTTCCAACATTTCATCTCAGCCATCATGTGTTTCAACTCTCTCCTGAAAGAATAGCCTCTAGGAAGAGGCTGAGTGCAAAATTCACAGCACATAAATTAGCCTCTTTCTCCAGCTAGTGGGTTATTGAGAGGAGATTGGAATTGCTTTGTTACTCAAATGTATTTGACATACTCCTTTGCCATTTTCTTAAACTCTCTTGGCTACTCAATGTTTTGCCCTGAGTAGTTGTGATCCCTATTTAAAGGTGAATTGCTTTCCTTAAATCTAATAAATGAGCAACTTGGCTTGTGTGAGCAAATGTAGCAGTTTTCAGAAGAACTGGCATCCACACTGGTGATATTGCCATTTGAGAGCCAGAGCATGAACAATCACACAAAATTAATGGAAAATTGGAACAAAAGAGGGGCAGGCAGGGTGAAAACGAATTCTTTAGAAAATCTGAATGTCTGTGGATTACTTAAGCTTAACTCTACACCTTCACATAGGCACAAGACATCCTGTAGCCCACAGGAGAGTTTCAACACGTTACACATTCAGCATGCAAGACACATTAAGAAACTCGATATTAGGTTTCCCACTGATTTCTGGGTGACTGGATGTGCAGTTGACTGACTGCTTTTTTCCCTTTTCCCAGCACGCCTGGATACCTAGTTTTGCTGTCATCAGTCCAAACACATGCTCTATTTTCCCCTCTTTCTAAGCAAAATCCTCTCCTCCTCTCCATACATTGCTCTTTCCTGTCTCTTGTTTCTCCAAAGCGGTGGTGCCTGCCAGGAATCAGAGAGATTCAGTGTGTGTATAGAATGTCCTGGGAAAGGGGCACTTAGGACAGAATTGCCTGTTTTGGGCCCAGAACATGAGGTTTTCAAACTCTGTGTTAGTCCCATGAAAAACCAGGAATTAGGAGGAGCAGCAGGAAACATCTTGCATGTGTCAGCGTCCGTGTGTGTGTGCACGCTCTAACCTGGCGTTATACTGGTGATTAAATGGTCTTTAAATCAAAGCTGATAGATAAATAAGGCAACTATTCCAAAACCAAGGGGGTTAAAAAACACTCCACATGCACCTGCTGGAGACGCTGTGCTGCTGGCTCTACATTTCAACTCTAACCTGTATTTGATATGGTGTTGTTGCAGCTGTGGGTTGGGGTGGTTTATTTAAGTGGCTCCAAATGCTTGTCAGTGTGGCAACCAGCTGAATACATAAAACAGGCTCTCCAAACCCTTTATGGCCCAGGGTCAGAGTAAATGGAATAATAAAATCCAAATGCTTTTGTCTCATTTTCCATCACCCAAACCTTCCGCATAAATCTACAGCTTTGCAATGACCTTCGCATTCAGTGTCGGGGATGAGGCCGCAGGTCTGAGATACATTTGGTCTTCATCTTAGGTCTTTAAAAGCTTTTTCCAATTAATTTTAACTGACTTCCATAAGGATCAAGTACAGTTTCCTCCTCCCAGCCCCCTCACTCCACATCCCACCCCCTTTTTCTCCTACTTGGCATCTTCAACCAGTCAATTGGGGGGACACTAGAGAACAAGACTATTGATAATATTAAATATGGTAGCACCAACAGCAAAGACATTTACAAAATGAGTGATTTAGCAAATAGGAAGTGAGAGATTTCTTTAAAGAGTTTTAATTTGATGTCTTCCTCACTGCAGGGTGTCTGGTTTTCTTCATTTCTCCAGTGCCACATTATCCCTGTTCAGATGTCATCGTGGGGACCCACGTGTTTGCAAAGTGTAGGTCACTATGAAACTAATGGATACATGTTTGGGTTTACTGAATCAAAAATCACCTTGTCTGGAACTGCTGAGGGCTACTCCTTGCACCCTCCCCATCTGATCTAAATTAGATGTAAAGTCACTTCTAGGTGTTTCAACTATAGTGAAGAGCAATTCAAACCTCTGTCAAACGAAATCCTCAGGACACCTCTGAACATTCTCACTCTAAGAACTCCCAGATTCCTCTCTCCAAATTCCCAACCAGATTTTTAACAGCCAGCTAATAAACTGGTGCCTAAAAAAGTGCTCATTCCTAGTTTTGCACTCAGTAAAGCTGGGCCAGACTTTGAGAGCTGTAGTGGGCGTTAGGGGACACTTTCACAGCAGAGTTTCCACGTTTATTGTGGCTCTGTTGACTTCTGTACAGCTGAACAGGTCTACAGGATTGGAAGGCTCTGCCCATACTGTGCAGATGTGGTCCATAAAACCAACAGTCAGGTACCTGGCTACTGGGGGCTTGGGCTCAATTAACTTCAGAAAAAACAAAGAAACAAAAACATCCATCAGATAAGTACTTTCCCACGGCCTGCCAAAAGGAAAACAACAACTGAATGGTATCTCCAAGGAAAATCTATATTTTTTGTTTGCCATCTAAAATTTTAAACATTTTAAAAATCAGGGAAGTCCTGATCGTGTTGGCACAGCACTGGAAGTCCTGTCTCCCTAACTAAACCAAACACTCCTACCTGATGCTTTATGAGATTTACCCATCAGTAATGCAAACTTCTCTTTCAGCTCTGACAGGAACATCAGCAAAGATTCAAAACACAAGCCTTAAAAAGTAGTAAAATCTTCCAACCTTCACTACATGATAATGTATGTGGAGATCTGATTGAGTTATTAATGGCAAAGTGAATCAGTAACCACTGCATGAAGCTCATGCAGTTATTTTCCTGTGATCTGTTGACAAAATACAACTTTTTAGTTGGAATCAGCTCCCTCAGTTTTTTCTTGCTTGGTAAAACTCTCCATCCAAGCAACAAATAGGCCAGTAGCTAACAGAAGTAGAACCACTTGCTTTCCTGTGGCATGGAAGGCTGTCCTTGGAGACTGACATCCAAGAAGCTGGAAATACTTGCTGAAGCTTTGCCTGTGAGCAGAGCATTGGCAGTGGTTCTCAGATGTGAATTCTCTGGTAGATCAGTACTGCTCACAGGTTGGGCTCTTTCCCTCAATGGCTGCATTATCAGACTCTCACATCTCTGCCTCTGTTTTTAACAAACTTGAAGGATTTTAAAAGTTTTCTCTTAAACCTGTCTGAAATTTCCTGACAGATTCAGAATTACCAAGAATGGATAGGCAGAGGAGCAGAAATGCCCATCCAACCACGTAGGCAATGGGGGATCAGGTAAAAGTCACTCCTGTAGGAAACCAGGCTAAGAATGAAAGTGGTACTGTCCCTTTTTTTTCTCCTCCAAAAATGAGAAGAAATCATACACCTGACCCTGGAAGTTAGATAAGGAAGGGCAGGACCATTCCTTCCTGGAGAATATGGGATTAAATGCATGCTACTTCTGTTCACTTCTATCCCCTGAAAACAGGATCTTTGTGTTAATTAATATGAATGTATGAATTAGAGACCCTAATCTTTATCTTATCTTTCCATCTCAACTCATGTAAAGTGAGTCCACAAATGGCCAGCTTTATATTTGCTATGCATGAAAACTATGTGTGGCCCTATCAAAAAAGTCATGAATAGATTTAAATTATTTTTAAAAGATATAAAAAAATCCAAACCATAACTGGAAAGAAACAAACACAGAGCAAGTGTTTAGCCACTTAATTAATTTGCATGTCTTCTAGCATGGCACAGGGCATTAACACCCCCCAGCAGGGTGCCAGGGTGTGTGGCTGGGAGTTGGGCAGACAGCAAGACATACTGTGAATTTTCTCCCTGAGCAGCACGATTACAGAAACAACTGCAAATAACTTTGTGCTGATCCCCAGCGATGCATCCTAATCTTCCAAATGTCTGCCTGTGTGATGGTATGAAAACTATGGCATTCCTGCAGCCCTCACCTATGGAGACACATCTGGGCTTTCCTATTGATTATTTATGGCTTTCTGTTTGAAAAGCGAGTTAAATGAAGATCACTAATACAACCCTGAGGACTGAAGAAGATGCTGAAACACTGTCAGAACATACAAGCAAAAGACACACTACACATATTTCCACCTGGATTTTTTTAAGTGCCTTTTGGGTGTGCACATTTATAAGAAAAGAACACTGAGGCATGAGGTGAAACAATATGACTGTGCCTTGTGGCAGGGGCAGAAACTGAACTCACATCTCTTGTCTCAGTCCTCCACCCGAGCTCCAGGAGTCTCCATGCCTTGGTTTCACATGTGAAACTCTAAAAGCTTTAATTGAGAGGCTGCATTTCCCCTGGAGTGGAATCAAATGAAACAAGCTAGACACTCAAGTAGGCTTACTGGTTTAATTTAAAAGCGAGGGGGACTGGTAGCAGGGAGCTCCCGGTCAGGGGTCATTTGTTGTGGAATATACTTCTCACCTTTGTGTTCCTCAGCGCTGGGCTCTGGCAAACTTAATGACATTTGGCATCTCCACCTGCTCTATCAGTTTATCCTTGAATTAGCTCGGCCTAGAGTGGCTTGAGAGCTTATTTGGGGCTTGAGATTTATTATTTTTAGGGGGTTTCTTAAAAGAAATCTTTAGCTTTTAATGTCGGATTAGTAGTAATAGTAGTAGCAGTAGGAGGAAGAAGACCCCACAAGTATAAGGGGGGAAAAACAAATGTAATGGATGATGTAGTTTGCCTGGAGGAATGACGTTAATTTGGACCACTTGGCTTTACCTTGGCATCTGCTTTGTGATTATACAAAAATAGGAATTTCACAGGATCTTGATCCAGGACATGAAGCTGACTTCATTCCTGTTTAAGTCTGAGGATTTCAGACCAAACATCTGTTTGAAACTTGAGATGAATTTCACATGATTTAGACACAAAGCCATGAGTCAATTAGATGTCCAGCATGCGTGGTCAATATCCTTGGCTCGGGTCCTCTGAAAAATTAGCACATAAGTAACTTTATACACAGAAGAAGGCCCAGCACATTCAATGGGATTAGTCTGGGTTATTCAGCTTTTTCCCAGGGCAGGGTTCTCAGTTGGAACCAAACCTCAAACCTTATCAAGCCCATAGAGTTCTCATACAGATATTTTGCACTTCTGAAACCAGAATAATTTTCTCTTCAAGGCTCTGACATCACCACTCAGCTGCAGGGATACTCCTGATGGACATTTTGGACTCCTTCAGGAGCAAAGATGGGCTGAGAGGCCAAATATCCCAACCAGAACTACTCTGTTTGCACCCCACATAATCCCTTTAAAAAATCCCCAATAAGGAACACCCAAAGCATGTCACTGTTGAAAGCTGAAATTTTTTCCAAAATTAATGTTGTTTTCCCCAAAAGCCTTTAAATATTGTCAATATATGTAATATATGGATTTCTCCATGGCATCGAAGGCTTTTCACAGAGTGATTTCTTCCCCTTTGCCCCTTCTGATATCAGGAAAAGCAGTCCCATTTGGTTTCCAGAGGGTGACCTGATCATCTCCATGAGCTATGGGCATGTTGGGAGAGGAGGACCGCCCTCTTAAATTACAAATTCTTGTCAGACTCAGTGGGTGAGAGACCCACGTGCCCTCATCTGGTCACAGAGCACAGCACACTGGCACATTAGCTTCTGAAGCTGCCTTTTCAGTGCTGACCTTTATATTAATGCTAATAGGGTTTGGAGAAATAAAATGTAAATTTGTCTCTAAATGGATTAGTCTAGGCCGGGGGTGGGAAAGAAGGGTGCAGGAGGGGGTATTGCTTGGAGCGTTCGCACTAAAATTAAAACATTTATGTTCCAACACTTAATTTTATTAGTGGCACACTGAAGTTGCCTGAATGTGTAATAACATCTCTCAGGTCCACTGTGCTCTAGTTCAGACTCTAAGTGTGTGTGCTTGCACACAGTGCCTCCCCAGTTATACACTGTGTTCATCTCATCCACTGCCTTTTCCTCTCCCGTTTTGTCATCAGGGATGTTTGTTGGTTGTCACATCCCAAATTCACCAGGGATGGAAATAAACAGTCTTCAGCTCTACCCTGGAACCATAAAACTACAATCTGTGCCCAAAATAAACCCTGTTCTTTTATTTTTTGTGTACCTGCGCTATAGTGTGGGTGCCCCCTTCACATCAGCGATGTGTTTGCAGACAGGAATTGGGCAATAAGGTTAATTGGTGCTTACCAGTGCTTTATGTAAGAGGAGATGTTCAGAAGGGTGAGTAAGCAGCAGTGTTTGCACCTTTTACATAGGGAAATTGAACCATAATTGGCAAAGATTGGTTGCAATGTCTGTGAAGGAAGAGTGAAGAGGGCAAAATTAACCCAACAAAGCACAGTGTAGCATTTGTTAAACCTTTAAAGCACCTTCTTGCTCGGCTTGAACCCCAAGATCTGACTCTCCACAAGCAAACTTGGGAGGGTTGGGAGCTTATTTAGATATTGGTAATAATTCCTTCTTCAGTAGGAAAAATCTGGGGCTCTGTCACATGGTGCAATTTGTTTTCTTTCTTTTTACAAAATAATTAACAATGGGAACTATACAGTTTCATCAAAATCAAAACATTTCCATAGGAATAGATCAGCTATGGCAAAAAATCTTGGTAAGAATAAGTTATGATACCTCATTTCACCAACATGGAAACATTTCTGTTAATTTCACTAGAATGTTTATATTAAAATATGAATTTTTATGTCCTGTGTTTACATATTTTCCTTAAATTGACATCTAACTGTTTTTTAATGTTTTAATACTCTGCACATTTTTCAAAGCATCTTTTTTTTGGCTTGGAAAAGATAAAAATTTCAGCTATTTATTCTGACAGGGACCCAGGTTTTCCGAAATGTCAGC
This sequence comes from Buphagus erythrorhynchus, assembly GCA_013400855.1. NCBI lineage: Eukaryota > Metazoa > Chordata > Aves > Passeriformes > Sturnidae > Buphagus > Buphagus erythrorhynchus. The sequence goes on from VZTT01022513.1 coordinate 33,679, forward strand.
ATTTCTCTGGAATAGAACCTCTGGGTCGTAGCCAGGTCTAAGTCCTTCTTATTGTAAATGAGGCCATATTCATTAGACATCCAGCCATGGCACACTTATCTTACAGGAACATATATCTCCAGCATCGTGGCTGGGCCAAGGCAGGGATCATAACTGGCACATGGGGCTGACATAGATTCATTCCTAATGAAACACTTCTAACATAAAAGTGATTAAGCCAGCAGCATGCCAGAAAAATGACTCTAAAATCCATTGTTTTCAGGGAAGATCTGATCTCTGGAGCTGTATCTAAAGCCACTCATAGGACTGTATATGCTGACAGAACCCTATAGAATGACACGAAGCCTTTCTCTTTGTATCAAGTCCTGTAGGATTTTTCCACAACTAGGTAATCCCCCAGGTTAAATTAGGAAACAATTTCAGCACAGAAACAGGCAAAAGTCAGGCTGGGGGAGTGGGAGGAGGAAGGGGAGCAGCAGTGATTTGGGCTCCTTGTGGCTGCCTGGGCTGAGGTTGGTAGCTGTGCATCAGATAGAGCTCAAAACATGATGCAGATGTGGAGCACCGAGGTACTGTATATACACACAGGGTCCTGTAAGGTGAAAAAAGCGGGGGAAAGAGCAGATCATTCAGTAGTTGAAAAGTATCTGATTGCCTAATGTAAACTGTGATTAGTGGCTCGGTGCCTGGACAGTGAGTACTTCGCGGGCCCCCAAATCCAGTCCCCAAATCAGAGTGTGCGCTGCCAATCTGTCAGGCAGCCCAGCTGTAACACTTTCTGGCACTGCAATGTCTTCAGCTGGTTTGTGTCAGAGCCGGCCAGGGCTGGGGGAGGTTTTCTTTCCAGAAGTTGGCTATTGAGTGTCTGCCTGCCTGGATCAAGGGTGTTGCCAGTTCGACATCGCGGCGAGGGGCTGCCACATCTGGCTGCAGAGCCTTTAGGGAAAGGGAGAGGAGGGGGCAGCCTGCAGGACCCAGAGCTGGGACAGACCCCAACAACAGCGAGGGCTGCGGGTCTGAAAACACGAGACTCCTGGAGAAAGCTGAGACCACTGCATGGAGAAAGGTTTTGAAGTGCTCAGAGCACAGCCTAAAATTCACAAGTGGCATTAAACTCCCGGATCAAATTGGGCTCAAAGCCCTAAGCATGCAGACCTCTCGTTGAGCCTTTTCCTCCCTGTTACAAATTGATATTTTATTAGCTCAAAGCCAGATGCTTCCCCTTAAAACAGATTAATCTCCAGTTCATCATATCACCAGAGACTGAGTGAGGCAAGGGGTAGCAGCCGTGCCAAACACGTGTGAAGTGAACAAGACCCCCAGGTACTGCGGGTGGAGAAACGAAGAGGAAACAATTTTTTTATTTTTTTTATTTTTTTAATAAAGCACTAGTGTGTTTTATGTGATACCTTCAATTTTCTTCAGTGCAGATGGGGCTGACCCACAATCCATACAACAACCCTGGCAGGTACAGAGAGGTGGTTACTGCTATACAAACCACAGCAATCCCAAAGAATAAAGCTGTTCCCATGCAAGGGGCAAGGCAAGGATGCAACGGGCCACAGCAGAGAAGAGCTTGGAAAAGGATTCTTTAAGAGGATCTTGAATCAAGGGTTAATTGTTTCCAAATGACCACTGTGTGGGAGACTATTATGGGATGGGATCCATTCAGGATTGGTTTAAAGCTGCTGGTTAGGTACCTTAAAAGAGGGCTAAGCAGCAGCAGCTGTTTTACATTTAAAGTGACTGAAGTGAGTAGTGAATTACTGTGGGAGACAAATGAGCCCATGACATGATTGGACCTGGGACGGCTCTCCCAAGTGGCCACTTGTTTCATGAGAACTCCCACCCCCAGGCTCTGCATTTGAGTATCAAAGGCACAAATAGCACCAATTAATTCAGATTAGCCCAAGAGAGAGCAAGCAGCCAGGTTAGCTGCCTCTTTATGGATGTAAGAAGCCCTGTTGTTGTCATCTCTCCTATCTTTGGGGTGCCCCTCTCCACTCTCAGGTTCTTGTCTTGTTATTCCAGATTGTTTCTTGAGGAACTCGTGGGGAGCAGTGGTGTTAAATGAGAAGCCAGCAAGGCAAGAGGAGCTGTCTTGGTTTAAACTATCCCCTAGCAATAAGTTACTAAAAGGCAGCGTGCTGGGGGCCTTGTGTTTTCTGCCCAGGAGTTCAGCGCCCTGGCACAGCTCACTTTAGTTTATCCTAATAAGCACAAAGTCAGGTTCAACTTTTCTTAGGGGTAAGCATACAGAAAACATAAGATAGATCAGAATTAGGAGTCTACAGCTGGGATAAACTGTCTGGACTATGTTTTACCAGTCAGATTTCAAGCCGAAATCCAGTTTCTGACAGCTTTGCCAGACATGCTGGACCAACCACCAACCATTTTCTCCTTTTTTTTAATTTTTTTTTTATTATTATTCTATACCACCTGTAATTTGCAATATAAAACCCTTTGCTCTCACTGCTAAATGCAGCTGCAAAGTGCCCAGAGCCACATGAGCCCCCACTCTGGGATTCAACATGCAGGTTGGTGACTTCCTGGCGATACCAAGGGCTTGCGTCAGCCTTCCCAGAATCGAGAGGAGGAAACAGTCCTGCCTGCTATTTACCAACCTGCATTAGTCAAAATACTGCATTTTAAAGCCCCTTAAGTTGTTATACATCATCATATAAGTCATCACAAAATAGTGAGTGTGAATTCCTAAGAATTATGTTGACATGGAAATTGTCAGCAGAAGTGCTGGAAATTTACATCTCCTCATATATCTGTACTCGTATCCTCCATAGAAATTAACATATTATAACACTAATATTTCAAGGTAATGTTTTCTCATGAGGATGCCATATTTTATCAGTTAATATCATCTGCGTAAAAACTATTCAATTACAGTATCAAGCAACGTGTGATTAATACTAATATCACTAATGTAATGGCAACTTTGCAAGGTGTCATCATAGCTGTTCAGGCAGCTGGAAATGGTAGGAGGAGGGAAAAAAAAATCATTCTTTTAATTAAAAAAGAAAAGTTCAATATCCATGAAAATGAATGGCCAGTGATATCTGGAGTGTTGTCCTACCCTACCTAGAGAGTGGAAGTTGGGCCAGAGATCTTAGTGGGACAAGGATTACACTTCACAACCTTCATA
>VZTT01022514.1:15399-29205 GCA_013400855.1 Buphagus erythrorhynchus
ATATATAAACTTTAAAGCCTTTTTACAGTGGAAGTCTGTAACTGCACAGAATCTTTTTTGTATTTGTTATCATCTTGCTACATCAGTGTCTGGCTGAGGAGCTACACTGCACTGACAGACTGAGGTGGCAAAACTAGAAAACTTGATTTGGTTTAGAGACAAGAATGCACTACTCAGTTATAGAAAAGCATGGATTAAACATGAGGTTGATTTTAAAAATTGTAAAAGTTTCAATAAAAAATGGTTCCTCAAACAATCAAAACTTACTAGCAAGTCAAGAGAGAATGACTATGCCAGTACTTGCTAGACTGTGTGAATTAGTCACTACAAGTGCAGATACTGTATTTCATTATGAAAATAATTTACTATTTTGCCTTGCTTAACTTCAAATACGTTACATTTAAAATAACTGACTTTTCCAACAGACAGCAGAGCACTGGCCTGCCTGGTCATGGATCTAGCAGGGTTTGTGGCAGGTCAGAACTGATTAAGTCCTTATGTTTTTTTAATAAAAACAAAATAAACTTACTTTTTTAGTTACTTTCTTTGCAGAACTGTGCTTGGAATCTTCATATTCAACAATTGTAGTTACCTTAACTAGAAATGTATTAGCAAGACAAGGAAAATAAAGATCTCATGAAGAGCACAAAACACCACTTCAGCCTCATGTTTGAAGCCTATTTCCCCCCTGTGGACAGCTTTCCCCCTTCTGCTATCCAATGTCTTTCACCTGGGACACAGGTCAAAGCAAACTGTGTGTGTTCATCACTGGCACTGGGACACACAGGACAGTTAAATGACCCCAGATAATCCCTCAGCCCACAGACAAAACAGAATTACAGCCCAGTGGTACTGTCCTCCTCATTGCACATTTGGGGATATGAAGAAAAATGGTGTTTTTCTTACAAAGCTCAATGGGCAGAATGTCAAGGGAAACCTAAGAGGGGTGACCTTCCTCCTACACTGTAAAGCCTTAAATCTGTCTCTTCTCACCATTTTCCCTGATAAATACAAAGGACAGAAGCTCCTGTCTCATGATTTAAAGTACCTCTACAGTAGCATAGCTCATGATCCTCCACACTGAATGCTGGAGGATCTGTTATGCACTTTTCCCTCTTGTATACTTCAGGCTTAACATTCATTTTACAAATGCTCAGTTCAAACCAGTAAAAAAAAAAAAAAAAAAGCAGGAACTGCAGGCTATATATTAATGAGTTGACCTGCCTTTTTTGCTGTTGGTCCTCACCAGTTTGGGATTTGGCATGTCTTCTAGAGAGCAGTCATTCTAAAAAAAAATGTTTATCCAACAAGGGAAGGTCATCAGATTTTTCCCAGTAGATGCATATTATGTTACAAAAGGCAGTGAACTAAAAATACATGAAAGCAACTAACAGGAAATGGGATTAGCTAAACACTAGGGGGGTTTTTTTGGAAACATCTGAATTTCTGCCAGCAGATGACCCTAAAACTTTAGGTAATGTTCATAACTGCACTGTGGCTGGCTGTCTAGTCTTTTCATATCATCTTCTATTTAAACACAAAGCCAAACAAAATCATTTTTCTGAAGTATTTACAGCAGGGAGAGAAGAATCCTATTCTGTAAACTGTGATAAAATTTGGAAACACACACTTACCACTGCAGCAGCAAGAGCCACTTCCTCCCGTCCTTGCAAATCTGTAACTCAAGAAATTATAACTTATTTAGATACTATTACTTGCATAATATTTATCTTCATATTCTTATCTTATGGGCTCAGAAGCCAAACAAGTAATTCAGGATTACAGTGGTTAAATAGGCAGCCTTAGGTCAGCATATGTGTTACATTTGAACAAGATTCCAGTCTTGTAGGACAGTCACTCCTACAAAACAACAATGAAAATCTAAGGCCATTTCAGTGTTTAATCCTTGAAAGAATCCTGAGTGTAGTCTCAACAGGGTATCCCCCGAATTCAAAGAACCACCACATGCACACATTGCACTGCAGACAGCTAATGCTCTTAGGCAGAAGCTTCTCCAGAAGGACAACAAAATACATACTCAGGCTTACAGTAAACTCAAGTTCTTCTAGAGGTTCAGGTTTGATCTCTGTGTGGCCCCTACAATTTCCAGCTGCAAGGTAGATTCCAGAATCATCAGTTCTCACCAGAATATACATCTGATGCTCTGTACACATCTTAAACCTCTGCATCAATGGGAGTTAAACTTGTTTGCTTATCATCACAGGTATATGACTAGATTAGAATAGCTTGGGAGAGTTCAAATTGACAGAGAGAAAACAATTTCTGTGGCTAAGGATGAACAGATTTAGATGAAAGAAATGCTTGTTTTTACACACAGAAAACACTAGGCTTGTAATTATTTCTTGTCTCTTCAGACTTTAAATAAGATTAGTTAAGTGCACACATAACAGACTAGTCACCAACTAATTCTATATCCTGTGTTATTACACAGATCAGTCTGCTTGACCAGGAGTGCTCAGCGAGCATCTGCTGGGTAACAGCACTGCTGACCTGCTTAAAATACAGGGCAGACAAAGCAAATCTTTTCGTGAAAGCCACCAAGTTCCCAGGTTTTCTGCCCTAGCCCCGGGCCCATCGCTGCCCGCACCCCGAGCACAGGGCCCCGCACTCTCACCGAGCACATCTTTCCTTTTCATCTTCCTGACGGCAGCCGGCATCGTCAGCAGCTCCACCGCAAACGCCTTCTCCGCTGTCTGCAAAAGCGAATCGAGCTCTTTCTTCATCTCCTGGATGTGCTCCTTGGCTTTAAAACAAAACACGCTTTTATTGCCACGCCTGTCACATGTTTCCAAGTATAAGCACTGCAAGACCGCGCTATAAAAGAACGTTAAAACAGCGATTTTTCCGGAGAAATCCGAGCCGGGAGTCGGAGCGCCTGGAACCTCCATCAGCCAGCCCGGGGCGCGGGGCAGGCGGCCCTGCCCGAGGGCGCGACCGCGGCCCGGGGCTCTCCCGGCCCGGGGCTCTCCCNGGAGCCGCCGGGCGGGGGGCGAGTGGCGAGCGAAGGCCGCGGTCCCGGCTCGGTCAGACGGGAGGGAACGGCGTGAGGGGAGGGGGGCTGTGAGTGCCCCGTCTCGGAGGTGCCTCAGGCGTTGGCACCTGTAGTGACAGGATAAGGAGAAATGGGTACAAATTGAGAGCTTAGATAATAGCCAGAAATTATTTACTGTGAGGATGGTGAGACGCTGGAAGCCAGGGAGGTTGTGGATGCCACAACCCTGGCAGTGCTCAAGGCCAGGCTGGATAAGGCCTTGAGCAACCTGGCCGTGTGGGAGCTGTCCCTTCCCAGGCAGGGCGTTGGGACAAAATGACAATTAAGGCTCTCAACATTCTGTGATTGGACGATTTGAGAATCCTTATGCCCTGGCAGGAGCTGGACAGACACAGACACACAGACACATTGACACATAAACACACACAGCCACAGCCACATACACACATACACAGACACACACACAGACACCCATACACACACACAGACACACTGACACAGACACAGACGCATTGACACACACACACACATGGGGACACACACACAGAGACATACACACAGACACACACAGAGACACACATACACAGACACACACACAGACACCCATACACACACACAGACACACTGACACAGACACAGACACATTGACACACACACACACATGGGGACACACACACAGAGACATACACACAGACACACACAGAGACACACATACACAGACACACACACAGACACACATACACACANGCACACACACACGGGGACACACAGACACACACAGAGACACACATACACCGACACACACACACACACACAGAGACACACATACACCGACACACACACACACACACAGAGACACACATACACCGACACACACACACACACACAGAGACACACATACACCGACACACACACACACACACAGAGACACACATACACCGACACACACACACACACACAGAGACACACATACACCGACACACACACACACACACAGAGACACACATACACCGACACACACACACACACACAGAGACACACATACACCGACACACACACACACACACAGACACAGACACACACACACATATACACACAGACACACGCAGACACGCACACAGACATAGGCAGACACACATACACACAGACAGACACAGACACACACTGACACAGAAACACACACAGACTCACACACACACAGACACACACACAGAAACACACACAGACATATGCACACAGACACACACACAGAGGCACACAGACAGACACACATACACACACTGACACACAGACACAGCCACACACACACACACACACACACCCAGACACACAGACACACACACACAGACACACTGACACAGACACACACACACACACACACAGACACACAGACACAGACACACACAGACACAGAAACACACACAGTCGGTCCTGGCGGCACAAATGAACTGCGCTGTTTTGTTCCCTGTTTGGAGCACACAGGAGCTGCGCTGGAGCAAGTGAGCGTTTCCATCCCCGGGGACTGTGACCCGAGCCGGGGTGCCCAGGGCTGGGGCAGGTGGTGCTTGGACTGCCATGGCTTCCACAGGTGCTGGGAAGCCTCTGTGCTCCATAGGAACAGCCTTTCAGAGCTCAGCTTTGGGTTTAGCTACTGCTGTTCAATGTGCAGAACATGCAGGGTTTCAGAGCTAACCAAAGGGATAACCTGCTCTGTCCAGTGCAAATGGTTACAACTTGTGCAAATTCTGATCCTGTGAGGACAGGAGTTAATAAACACATAGTAACAGGGAACATTAGAAAGGCGTGGTACACCAAGTGTTGAATATATAAAAACATTCAAATCCATATCGTTAAAAATAGAATTCCTTGAAGAAACTTATCTTGCATGTATCTAAATTAAAAAAAATAATACCAGTGGTATGAATATCTTGGGTTTTGTACAAATTTGAGCAAGGAACTGTGCAAAAAGGCATTTAGATAATGCTTTAAAACACTAGTAGTTTTCACATGGTGCATATGGATGCTGCAAGCTCTCTGAAGTGAGTAGCTTTTTCTGTATCATATGAATCTGGCACATCTCCTGAGCCAGATGGGACAGACTATGTCACTCAAAAAGAGCTGTAAAAAATCTGACTGACAATTCATAATATAAGCATTTTGTATCAGATCAAGTTCTTGTTTGTAAAACAAACCACATACTCCACTACCCACACCCCCCAAAAAAACCCTTCCAGACAAACAGGTAAGTGTTTCTGTTCCAGAAAACACCCAAAATCCTAATATAAAGAAAAGAATATCCTGCTTTTGGTGGTCCTGGCATATGCATATATGTTTATGGAAGCAGGACTAGTTTCCCTTTCTCTAAATTTTGTTTTCTTTGAAATTACCAAACAAACACCACTAAAGTAATTCTGAGGTGTCACTGCAAAAAGACAAGATAGTGTTGTTCTGTAAGTTTTATTTCCTACAAGCCATGTAAGAAGTTTTTTAAAAAGGGAACTGACAACACCAAAAAAACCCTCACCAAAGCTTTCAGGACACAGCTGATCAGCCTCAGCTGCGTGGCTGATCCTCTCTCTGAAGAAAGAAGTCTGGCTTGTTTGACTCCTGGTTACAACTCCTTACATTATAGGATTAATTATGAGCATAAATTTGCCTAAGACCATCTTTATTTACAGTTCTGCACTGTTAAGGAATCGTTTTGTGGTAATAAGTTGGACAAATGTCGAGTCTATAAACTGAGTGATGCAGAAATTAATGATCTGGTACATGGGCACTAAATATTAGTAAATACTGGTTTGAACATGGGATTAAATGTGTCATAGTGCAATCCAGCTGGTGTTGCTCCAGTGACATAGAAAATAGAGAAGTATTACCATTTTTTTAACATATGCTTTATTATTTGGAAGTCTCATACATCTGAAGTACTGTTATAAGGAGCACCTGGAGGAAGATCAAATCTAGAAGCATGCATTTGAAAGGAAAGATTGTCTGTTATTAATGAAATATTTCAAAGACATGGAAATCGAGCCTTTTTGTCTTAGGTTTACAGGATTGTTCCACAAAAATGCACATTAACCTTATCACAATACATACAAATATTGTGGATGGACAATAGAAATCACCACCCTTCCATATGAGATGCATCAAGAATAAATTATTATCCCTTATAATGTCAGAAACAGAAAAGGCACCATAATAGAATGTTTAGAAAAAACTCAGTTTATGCCATTGTATTTTGATTCAAAAGTGTAAGAATTGCTGTCCTGACTTAAAACAAAAAGCCTTTCACACCTGTAAATTATCATTATAAACTTGTAAACCTTTACATTTTTTCCAGAAGTATCAGGTGCAAATGCAAGGTAAATATAAAATCTATTGACTTATTAGATTACAAATACTACCCCATGAAAAAGCTGTAGTTACAAAAATATAAAAAATATTCTAACTCCCATTGTTAGATCTTAGTTTCAATCTACACTGCATTAAGAGTCCAAAGCCAGATCTGATTTGGACACATTCCTAGAGTAGGAAAGTGCTGTTTGTCTTATTTTCACATCATTATTCTGACCTCCTCCCACGGTTTTGCTTTCTGAGTTTGTTTTATTAGTGCATATCAAGGATGCCAAGTGGAGAGTGCTGACAGGTTGTATTTTTCAGTGGATGGCAGCAGCGTAAGTGTTCTCACTGTGCCCTGCTCCCAGAAGTGCACTGGTCTGAGGAGAAAAATGTAATTTTTTTTCTCCAATCCTCCACAGCAGTTTTGTGTAGCAGCCATGCCATCTTCATCCATAACCTGTGACCCCTGGCAGGTGATTGAGAGGAATAAATTCTTCTCACAGGCCTCAGGAAGGAGCTGTGAGAAGCTCTCTGCTAATGCTGGGTCATAGACTGGGGCTGCTGTGGCAAGGACGGTTATGGGCAATGTCTTGCCTCCCTCACATGACAAATTGTCACAGGTTTATCTGGATGGAGTTTCTCTAGCCCTTGGCTTTAGTAAGTTGGATTAGCACAGGGTGTTGTACCAGCTACAACAGCAGCCTCACAAAGTGCCAGTAGACATTAAAATTAGTTTACTTCTAAATAATAACTTAAAATGAATGACGAGATTGAATGTGATATTCTTGATGAATAAACTCTGTAAATGCTGAGCCTAAGCCTGACAAATGCTAATGCTTTCATATCTGAATACTGAAAGCTCTGTTCCTTTAGCCCTTTATCAGAGCTAGCAGAAGGTATCCAGCTTCCAGCTCTAGAGAAACAGAAGCTGTCCTTTGTTTTGCAGGGAAGCTGGCAGAGATTAGTGGAGTCACTCAGCTGTACTCCTAGATAGCCACCTTGTTCAGCTGGGCTTTGAGAAGCACTCAGGATCGTTCAGCCAGCAGTAGGACTGTGGAAGATTTAAGTGTCAGCTGTACTAGCATTATCTTTATGCTTGGTGCAAGACATTTTCCTTTAAATACCTTCCTCTTCATTAGATATCAGCCCCAGCATTTCTCCTGGTAACAATGTGTCAGTCCTTGCAAGTTCCAGCTGGATTTTGGCCAGCTAGAGGGGCTGTGTGATGTTTCCAAACAAATGTTCCCCATAGACAGAGTGGTTCTGAAAGGGTTTTATTCTACCCTACTTGAAAGGATTGACTGTGCTCACATCTGCTTTGAGACAGTAACTTACTCTGTTCCGTGTGTATAAAAGATGTGGGTTAACAGGAGACTCCTGGAGTTGTTATTGCAGGAAGTGTTCAGTGCTCTTATGCTGGGATCATGTGTTGAATAGCACAGGAAGAAGAAGATTGTATTCCTTGTTATGTTTCATTTTCATAAAAATATGGTTCAAGCAGACACTGTGTTCACTCCTCAAATCAAAATTATATATTCCATTCCAGCTATGCTGGGATGGCAGGATTTCTTTTCAGCAACATTTCAAAGGTATCTGCACATATCTGCTTAAGATTTTTTTGAATAAGCACACTGTCCCTACATGCTTGATCAGGTTTGGATAACACTTCACATTTAACAACAAAAACAACAAAAATTAAACCAAAAAATATCTAAAATGTAGGAGTTTGGATTTTTGTTTCTTAGAATTTTAAGATGGGAAGCACATTCCTATCTAAACAATTGGACTTGGCATTTCTGTTTTGTAAAAAAACCCACATGACAGTAGTAATTTTAATGAACAATTCCCTTCCTCAACCTATGGAGTCAAAAGTACACAAATGTACCTTTCAATCAAGGCACAAAAACATTTACTGACTCTTTCTTTTCACTGCTTTCTTCACATTCTTCCCCTCAAAAAAAAACTTGGTGTAACAATGTCTTCTACACCAGACATAATTTTAATAGTCCATTAAGTTCTTGCAGTATCTGAGTCTGGTTCTATCTATTTTGAATTGAGTTAAATTAGATAAACAGCACATTCTTAGCACATCATTGTTCATTGTCTGCATTTGCCTTGAAGGGGAGGGGATGAGGGGGGAAAAGCCACAGTAGTTTCATGCATATTTTTCAAGAAACTTTATGTGGAAGTCTTTCACTTTCTCCAGTAGGATCTTCAGCTTCTCTACTGGAGGAAGAATGGTGATTCTGAAAAATAATATTTAAAGAAATAAAAAAACCAACCCATATAATCTTCAGAACCAACTAAACTATCATATTTGCACATATTTTGATTAATCTCAAGGCACAGTAATCTCAAGTAACATGTTAAGTTTAACATCTGTTTTGATGTGATTCTCTCTTTTTTTGCATTTCTATTTTAATTGAACTATACTATTAAACTAGAGCAATTTGTGTCTCTTGGTTAGAATACAGGAATTCAAGACCTGTTATTTTCTTCTGAGTGGTGTAAAAGATTATCAGTAAGAAATAACAGCAACTCAGTTTTCACTGTTGGGCAGTTATGCCAAATTCTACCCAGTTTTTTGAGCTTTAAAAGTTGTCAGTTATGAGTAAATGTACATTTTTTCTTTAATTGAAAACTGAGTTCAGAAGCATTAAAACAATGCAACATGCAATTCTGCAGGTTTTAGTCCCTTTTTCCCTTCTTCTGCATCCCCTGAAAATGCCATGGGGTGGATGCCAGGCTGTGTGCAAGACCCACAGAACACACAGGTTTTCCCACACTGGTGCAGGAATGCACTCTAGGTTTTTCCTGGAGTTGTGTGTAGCCAGGGATCTGACCCAGCTGCCTGTGTGCAGAACTGTCAAGGCTAAAGATACCCTCTGCTGTGTTCTTTCAGACTGAGGAAAACTAAATTCTCTGATAAATTCTAGCTATCAGTGGCTTGGCTGGAGTAAAGGTCTGTTTTTTGGAAGCAAAAGCAACAGTTTTGGTATGAGAATACTTAGTTCAACATCTTGTTTTGGTAAAGTTATACAGAGTGTTCAAGGAGCAGATTTATAGGGAAGATACTGCATTTTTCATGCAGTTTCTCCATATGGAAACACAGTTTAACCCCTTCCTCCCCCTAAAAGAATGTAGGGCAATTTTTGTAATTCCAAAGCCAACTTTAAAATTAAAGTCTAAACTATTACTATTGTTTGTATTCCTGGAGAAGGCATTTCAAATGCCAGTATGTAAAAATAGAATAAAATTATGCCAGCAAGCTGTGAAAACACCATAAAAACTTGCATAGCTCATGTAGCAGACCAGGTCTTTGACCTTGTTGTCAGTCCAAAGAAACTGTCCAGTAGAAACTGGGACAACATAAACTGAAATAAAAATCCTTGTATTTAATCAGAACAGAAAGAACTGGGATGATACTTTGCTTATTACTGCTAATTTACTTTTAAACAAACAGAAACTGTACCTGAAATGGTAGGTTCCTTCCCTCTGGCCAAATCCACTTCCAGGTACAACACATATTCCAGTCTCTTCCAGAAGTTTCATGCAATAGAACATATCAGGTGCCATTTTATGTGCCTGAGGGAATGGATGCCTTGGAATTATTGAAGTCAAAATATTCCTAATATATAGAATTTCATGATTGTTCCCCTCCCCTACAAACCTAATGTTACATTATTCACTTCTTATTCAATTTACTAAAGATAAGGAACAATTGCTAATGGGGCAGTTCACACTGAATTAAATAACAGTACTTCATGGAGGAACAGGGCTGAAGAATTTACCCAAAAACTCACTTCAGAAGAAAGGGTTTAGGTAATTTTGTTATTCCCCTTGACTTGCTTGTAACTTTTGTCGAAAGTCTGTAAGTTGTACTTGGAAAAATCTAAGGCACTGACATTTGATAAGATTAAATTAATTTGAGAACTGTGTGTTCCAGTTCTGTTGGCAGTAACTATTTTTTTCTCCCAGAATAATCTGCTGCCTAGGAAGTCCCCTGATTAATAACTATGAAAAGTTCTTAAATATGTACAGGTTATATACCTAATCAAATAAGCAGTAAAAAGCAGCCCTATTTTTATTCTCAGCTGTGCTAATAAAATTCCCTTTACAAAATGAATGTTAAAAATTAGGTTTCAGAGCTCTACTTAGGAACAGAAAGACTGATCATTTTTGACACAGGTTACTGTCCCAAAGGCAAAAAGGTGAAATTTGTAAGGAAACCTCCAGCCCATTTTCTCATTCCTGGTGAATGGGGCTGCACTGGTAGGGTCAGTAGCACACTGCCACTCACACATGCTGGTCTCCTTAACCCAGGCATAGGCAGCAATTTGGAACTGCACAGGGCCAGCTACCTGTGTGACTTAAATACCAATGTCCTTGGGGACACTCTCAGCACTGGGATGAAATGATCTGTTTTCCTCTCTTCAAATAAAGGTCACGTCATCTTTAAGATCATACACAGCCCATGAAATCCTGCTTTTGTACTCCATCTCTGGAATCAAAGTTCATCATTAGAAGTGGCAGGCACAGGTGAGAGGGGGTTAAAATGGATTGGGGTAAGGATGACTGACTGACCTTTGCTTCCTCAATGGCTTTGGAAGGAATAAAGATCCGTGGGAAAGCGTACATAGCTCCTTGAAGGGGGTTGCAGTGAACTCCTGGGATCTTGTTAAACATGTCTTCTGTTAGTTTGGCTTTTTTGGCAAGATTGTTCAAAACAGATTCCTTCTCCTGTTTAAAAGGAAGGCGTTCAGATGGACACATTTCAAGTAGCAATAAAAACACCAGGAGAAACGATGATGTTTCAAAAGGCCTTCCCCAAATGAAACACTGGTAGGGCTTTGCTGCGCTGTTAGAGCAATCCATGTTCCAAATTCCAGTTGTGCTCTTAAAACATGCAGTGCAAAAAGGCTTTAGCAGGGTACAGTTACAGTGTTGCAGACAGACAATGACCTGCAGAAGTCTCTGTCTGTGTGCTTTCTTCTAATAATCTTTTTCCTCAGCATCCAGTCCTGGCTATTTTTAGATACCATGTTAATTGAACCTTTGATTTGACTTGATAATGTAATATCTTAAGCCAGACTTAGGTTCATTTTTACAAGTGAGAAATTATATATATATACTTCAATACAGATTTTCATGTTGCTCAGTATATAGAGGCTATTTATGGATATTTAAGAAAAAGATTGATTTTATAACTTTATTTAAACTTATATTCCTGTTTAGATTTTAGTAACGGTAAATCTCATTTAGTAAACCTTTTGTCATATTAAGCACAGGAAAAATGTTGAATTTATCAGTAAGAAAGCTGATTTGATAATGCCTTCCTAGTATTTTTAAATGTCATACTGAGTCAATTTTCAATACACTGCATAGTTCTGTAAATTGCTGCTAATACCAGATTGTCCAAGGAGAAAGGAAAGAAAACTCTTTGGTCTCTGTGCATAATTTGCGTTCCCAATACTTAGGATAGGTTTGGCAAATGCACAAAAGGACAAGCATATTATTGCTGACCTTTATGAACTGTGCATAAGATTCTTCTCCAGGTACTGGAGGATTCACCACAATATCCATGGCTGCTTGTCCTGAGACTGGAGGACAAAGACGAACAGAAAGCAGCTTAACGAGCTGTCCTTTAATTTCTGGGTGCAAGTTTATGACCTCCATGTAACCTCCTCTGTAGCCACATCTGTGACAAAGTAAACAGAAGAGATTGGTTAACCTCAAGTCTATAAATACAACAAAACAATGAAAATGACTGCAGAAGTGGAAAGACAATTGATGACAATGTCACAATAGGCTAGATACAGCTTGTTGAAACAGCTGCCACACTGATAATGGTTTAAGATGGAGCTGCATGACATGACATTAAGTCCTAGTATCCCATACAGAGATAAAGGTGGACATGCAGCTTCCCTGGTAAGCAAGTTAACAATTAACATGGATCTTTAATCTTCAGAACAAGAGCATATGGCTATAGCAGCATACATTTAATCAAAAAATTCACTTTCTTCCATCTCCTTCTCCCCAAAACAACCAAACTTAAACATTTGCAATATCCCAGTGATTATTGAGCTGTTCCCTTGAATGTTGGAGGCCAATTTTCCTTTATCACAGGTCCAGATTGGGACTGTAGGATTTCACCTTTGTGGGACTGAGGCATTAGGTGTCTGAAATAAATACGCTTATTATTTGGTACTTTGAAAACCACTGAGTTAATCCATTACTCTGTGCTTGTTTTCCTTTTCTTAATAGTTTTTAGTTAAAATTAATAGAGGATTAATTATGGTGGATTACCTTCAGGTCAGTAATATGAAAGGGCTGTCCAACCAGATTAATGAGGAAGATGAAATAAAAAAAAAACTAAATCAGACTTACTCGCCCATGTATCCCTTAGAGGTGGAGTGAAAAGAGGCCAGCTCAACATTGTTATAGTACTCGGGTCCCATCTCATACAGAATCTTTTTGAAAGAATGAAACTGGCATCCTTCAGAGTACACATTGTCCTGGTAAACCTGAACAGTCAGAAGACATTAATGTGCTCTGTTCCCCCAACTAAGGATAAAACATGGCCTTTTAGAGAGGCAGATCTGAACTGAAGAAATAGTGCTTACACTCAAAACTTAAAAGCTGTTAGAAGACACAAGGTTCTTTGTTAAGTAATAGTTACTGTAATGATACTTTTTATCTGATGTGACCACACTTAAAGGCTGGGCCTTTAGAAGAACAGTGAGCTTCTTTGTATGATTTAACCTTTACTTGTATGTTTAAATTGATTTTCCTTCTGTTTCTTCCATTTGAATTGGTCTGAGTACCACACAAGTTTCACTGTTTCAGAACCTGTATCTTTGTTCTTTNTATATAAAAAAAGTACCTAATTTTATCTCCTACACTTTCTCTCTAGTTCAAACCCAGATCAAGCCACCTGTTATATTGATCCTTTGATATTAAGAATCTTGCATGTCTGTTCATGTCGTAATATGATAACAGAGAGTCTGTTTCCTGTACTTAAAAAAATACCAATACCACACATGGAACAAAACTATACCTCCTATGAGTACTCTTAGCTGTGTTTTTGAGAGAACAGATTATTCCATTACCTCATCAGCCAGAAGAAAAAGTTTCTCTTCCCAAGCAAAGTGTATCACATCTTCAATGCACTTTCTGCTCTGCACCTGTCCTGTAGTTTGATTTTTAAAGCAAGAAGAAAGTAAGTGGAGTGTATACATACCAATATTTTCACCCACACCTACTCAGATTACCAACTTTTCAAGAAGATAGCCCTCTCCCTAGAAAAATGATACTGAACTTTAGAATTCAGTTCACTAAGTATGAAATTAAGGAGCATTTTTGGAAGAATGATGGAATTGTAAATTCCATATTTGTAAATGCTCACATTTACAATGATGGTTACATGGGAGCTAGCTTCTCACCAATTAACCTCA
>VZTT01022515.1:6651-25995 GCA_013400855.1 Buphagus erythrorhynchus
GGATCACTGAAATACTAAGGAGTTTTAGTGATATGCATACATATATGTCTGGGGCAAAAATGTGGGCATAACTATACAAGTATTTTTCTGGTCTAACTCTGAAAAACTCAATAGGCTTGATATCTGAAATGAATTTTAGGTTTGCTGTTTCTTATTATTCAGAAGCATTGCTGATGATGCTAGAATTAGATGGACTTAGTCTATGCTGTATTTATCAACTTAGGCTATGCTGTATTTATCAACCTTCGAATTTAAGACATTGTGGACCTTCTTATTAAATCCCACAATACAGAAGGTAAAGATTTTTGCATATGCATATATTTTGCATATTTGCATGCTTTTTAATNATATTTGCATGCTTGTTAATATATTACAGAATCACAGAATAAGCTGAGTTGGAACCACAAGGATCATCAAGTTCAACTCCTGGCCCTGCACAGCACCATCCTCAAGAGTCACACCGTGTGTCCAAGAGCAGTGTCCAAAGCTTCTTGAACTCTGTCAGGCTGGTGCTGTGAGCACTTCCCTGGGAGCCTGTTCCAGTGCCCAAACACCCTCTGGGTGAAGAACCTTTTTCTAACATCCAATCTAAACTTCCCCTGATACATCTTCAGGACCTATTATACTTCCCTCTTTCTTGTGCTCGTTATATACATAACATGTAAATACGTGTGTATATATATGTATATGAAACTTACATAAAAGCTTCATACATACACCTCTCTCCCACGAAGAAAAGCCCCCAACCTACAGTACTGCTCACACTAAGCTCTCCATGCTGCATGACAAGGCTTCCACCTTGAGAAGAAAGAGAGAAGTGGTGACCTCTGCAGATCATGAAAGGCATCAGGAATGAGAAGCAAAGAGAAACAGCATTCTCAGACCCCTCCCTTTTTAGGTTCCTGGAAAGTCTTTGAATTCTGTCTTTAGTTTTCTTTAAACTTTCCCAAAGTAAAGATGGCAACATGATCACTCAAAACTGAGTCTCAAACTGCTGTGCCTTTGCAGGCTTTCCTTGTGTGTCACCTCCTACTATCAGTTCTGTCTTCCTGAGTCTTCACATCTTCTCTGTTTGTTTGGCAAACTAGACAAGACAATACAATGCTTGTCTCTGTATACAGGATAAAAGCTTTCCACTTCCCCTTCTGTCCAATGGTGATGTTGCTGCTTAAAACACACTTTCAAGATGAAAAACCCATAGAAAGCCAGTACACACTACAGAATTTCTGTTCTGTTGCTGCCTACAAAATATAAGGCATAACAAGCAGCCAACTGCATACAGAAACTCTGCAGTTACAGAGGCAGTTTCCCTTGCATTGTCATCTATCACAGTAGTATTTCATGGATCTGATTAAATTCAGCCAATTATTGTGTACTCTGAATGTGCCAACAGCTCCATAGAGTATTCTTTAAATGCCCAGAATTAATTGCCACTGGTTCTTGCATATGCAAAGAATTAAACTTACAAAAACCTGTTATTAACCACCTTAAGTAGTATTCTAGACTGACAAACAGAAAATCTGGAGTAGCAAATGTCCCTATGCCTAAGAATTACTTAGAGATCATGACAAAAAAAACGCCAATGCAGTAAAACTTACCAGTTGTAGGATAGGATTTTATGCCACATAAAGTATTGAAGAAATTGTTTAAAAGAAGATAAAGGCTCTCATTATTTGTAGATGGGCTTTTCATTGGACTGGAAGAAAGAAGTATAACAGAAATAAAGGAGAATTCTCCTGTTACCTATAAGGTTCCTTGAGAATATATAAAAGCACCTAAACTGACAAAAAAGCTAACTGATATGCATATATAATATGCACTTGTCAGAACAGCTAGCAGGAGAAATAGGATATTCATCTATATTCTACCTTATAGTTTTGTGGATTTCTTCCCTCTCTTCCATGATGAACTCTCAAGTGCCCTTTTCAGAACCAGATGCTTAGGCAAAAAGGAATCAGCAATTTCCATTATAGGTGCATTGTTTCATGTCAGAAGTANTTTAAAAATAATAATTTTTTTAACATAAGAATGTAGAAAAAAAAAAAAGTTGCTTTCTCACATTGAATCACTTCAAGAGGAAGAAATTATACCATTTATTAGAGCAACTGAGAACTGAGGAACACACAGACAACCCTCAATGCTAGAGGCATAGTTGCTGCCAGCAGAGTTTTAATGAAAACATTTCCTGAGATTTTTTCGCTCCTTAACATTAGAGTTTCTTTAACTTCATTTAAAGGAATAAATGAGGGAAATACGACTATATCTTAGTGTTTCTTCCTTTGCTAAGTATAGCTGTAAAGAGAAAATAAAGAGCAATGTTCAAAAATTAGCCCAGAGGGAGGATGATTAGCTGAGTGAAAAAAATTGCCACCACTAAAGCTAAGCCAAACTCATTCAGTTTAAACTGAGACTTTCTTTGTCATGCTGTGGGTATGTAGCCTGGCACCACTGATGCACTTTATGAGAAATATTATGCTTTCAAGTAGCGCTATGGAATTTGCTAAAATTTAGAATTCTTTAGGCTTATCTTGGAGTTCAGATATAAAAAACTAATAATGCCCAGTGGTAGCTACTTGTATGTTAACATCACAACTATTTTTGTGAAAAGCTACCCTATGTTCACAAGGGGACAGCTGTTTACAGCATCTCTTGTGCTCTTCCAGGAAGGGATAACACAGAAATTCTGTTAAGAAGATATTACTGCTGAAAAGACTACTCATCAAGTATACTTGCACTCTTGTAAATCCTGATAATTCTTGGGGCTTATCAAGGAGGATTGAAGGTTTCTGCAGGGACTTGAATTTGTATTTTTTTTTGTCCAAGTAATTCAGAGATGTGCAGCAGCAAATAGAGAAACAGCATGTATGATGTTAGGTTCACTTGTGTTCTATGAAAGTATAGGGCAACGTCAGATCTTGTTCTGCAAAAACTATTATTTTGTCTTTACATGACAACAAAAGTTATTCTGTACATAAATATCACAACTTACAATATAGCTGTGACTTATACTAGCAAGAGGAGAAACAGGACTATTTTCTGCATTTCATTTACAGTTCCACAAAAGCATACTGTATATTACTTACAACATGGTCTTGCTTTCTTTTTGAATTCCTTTTGAATTCAGAAGCTCAGCTTATCAAGGTGTTAGAGGACTGAAGAGGAAAAAGCAATGGAATAAAAATAGAGAAAAACCAGCTTGCATTAGGTTGGGAAAAAATCACTATTAGTATTAGTTACTATTAGTTGAGTAAAGAGATGCAGCATCTGAGAATGAAGGCACAGAGCTGACCTTATGAAATCTCATCATGCTTTTCTGCAGATTCCATGTGGGATTTATCATAAACAGCCTAATAACACTAGACTTTAATGCATGTACCATCAATATCCTGAAACAACAGCACTTCTGTACCTCACAGAGGTGATAACGTGCTGAATCCTGGATATTCTTGTACATTTCCTGTTTCCTTTATTCCTACATTTCAGTAGACCTGTTCTGGCTATAATTACTCTGGAAATAACCAGTAACACCCAGAGGCTGCAGTTAATTTGAGCTTTGCCCTACTACGATACACTGAACATGAGAAGATGAGCGCACATGCCGTAGATAACTTTGCCATGTTCAAGAGACGTTTGCACTCCACCTAAAGCCTTCACAAGTAAAACTCTTCTGCATTTAAGACTTGTCTTTTTCCCTTGCCTGGGGCAGGCTGCAAGAAAACTTTCTTCTTGTGCAGGCCTCCTCTTGAAGCAATTCCTTCCAGTCGTATTCAATAGTCTTTTGTAATAAATATCTTACCCATTCCTGGCTGTCATTGGTTCCTGCATTAACAAGGCCATACAACTAGAAATAGTATACCTCTAAAAAGGGCCTATGTCTGAATAATTCTGGTTGTCTGCAGAACCAAACTATACCTGAAAGTCCATTGGTTCCCTTATCCTCAGCTGTAATCTTTGTTTCCACTCAGTTCTGAAGACCAAAGCAAAGCAATGGGCAGCCAGGGGGGTTTGTGGAATTTAATGCACTGAAGTGGTACCTTTGGGGCTCCTGTTATCACCTTTTGGCCAATCATAGCTGTCCAATAGCTCTTGGCTTTGCACATTTTTGAAATTTTTGAGTATTGAATGACTTCCATCTAGAAATTCATTAAAATAACAGAAAATTCAAACTTGCTCAATGAACCTTTTGCTAATCAAAATGTAACTCCCCCCACTGCACTTGTTTCAAGAACATCCTAAAAGAAGTGGAAGAAAGTCCTAGATCCTTCAAGGGTCTGACAGTGGGTGAAATAACTTGTAACACTCTGTTTACAACTATGTTTGCCCAAGATTGGATGAAAACATGGACAGACACGTTTACTTTAGTGAGGCACCAATACAGGAGCCTAACTGTCGCAAACTCCATATATTAGCAACAGACAGATAAACAGAGATGGGCTGAATCATTCCTGGGATGTGCTTATCTCTTCATACTAATTGCAAGACACTCTAAGGTGACCATGCCTCTAACTCAAGCTTTGCAGCTGAGTGTGTCAAATTAGATTAGTGGAATCTGTACCAGAGTAAGGAAAGATGTCAAGTTTTCTAATTTCACCAGATTACACAATCAAGAGGCAGGTAGAAATCCATATCAAATGTTTCTGATGTGGGTAGTCATGTGGAGCATAGGCTCTACTCCTGGTAATGAGTGTCCTTTTGGTCAAGTGATTTAAAGCTGTGCTGGTTGTGGAATACATAAGCATGTGTAGGGTGCATTTACCCTTTTCTTTGTATTAAAGATTACACAAAATTCCTTGGTTATGTAGCATGAGCATACATAACCAAGGAAGAAAGCATGTCTTTTTAGGAATGTGTTAGCACACAATTTAAAGCTTGTTTGAAATAGCATACGAGAATCAAATTTAAACAATGGGGGGAAAGAAAATACATGACAAAGAAAAAAGATTACCAGTCAACAAGACAAAATAGGTATTTACCTTGCTGATGTGCCACACTGCTTTTTGCTCTTACATTAGGATATGCAGTCTTAAATTCATTATTTAAGGACTGAAATTTTCAGTAAAACAAAAAGGACAGAAAAGGTGAATGTGTACAATTCTTTCCATTTCAATACAATTTCAGTACTCCTGCTGAAGTGATCTTGAAGGTTAGGCCAGGTTTGACCCTCAAGCTGTCTTCTACCAACTGAGTTAAAATCCCCTAGTCTGAGTTTCAATACACAGTTATCTTCCTAACTATTGTGCACTAAATGCAGTGTTCTTTATGGTTAGTTCATAATGCATTCCACATCCTATGAACTTCAGTTCAAAGAGTATTTGGGTGAAAGCAGCTCCCAGGGCAAGACATCCTTCTTTATTATTGTTAGGCCTATGGGCTCTGTCTAAAACACCAACAAAACAAAAATCCTATCCTCAGTCTTAAACTATGATTAACTCAGACCTTTTATTAACAAACAAACCCATTTCTAGTTTACTGCTAGGAGCGGTTTCCACTGAAAAAGCTGCTAAAACTCCCGCTGACTTGAAACATTCAGTAACTTGCCCTTCATAGGAACAAAAATGCCATCCAGTTTCACTAACTTGGTGGAAGGCCAACCCAAGTTTCAGAAGGATCAGGTTCACTTTCATCATTACAGGCATACATTCTCATGCTTGTGAATGAGAAGGTGACTTAAAACAAACAGCATGGATTTACTAAGTGCACATAGCACCTGACCACTCTACTTCTCTTCTATGTTAAAATCACTGGAATTGTGAGAGGAGGAAAGAACAATGGATTTTATTTACTCTGACTTCGACAAGACTAACTATATGCAATATTGTTGCATAGTATCTTTTATTCAAATTAGGATCTTGTAGTCAGCATGGGTGAACTATTGGATTGATAAAAAATGTCAAAGTGATCAGGCTTAGAGCGCCATGGTTAATTGATGATATGGAGCCTGAAAGCCAGAAACAAGTTGTCATGGTTTAGGAATGGTATTTCCCAACTTACTGCTGCCACTGAAACTGCTCCAGCACTCACTCTTCATTTGCCCTAGAGTTGGAAGCAAAAAAGTCAAAGATCATGGGTGGAGATAAGAATTTATTGGGAATAGCAATGAGATGAGGAAACAAACAGTAACAGCAACAATACTAATAGCAGAAGTGTACAAAGAGAAGGTGATTTACATGCAAAATGCTCACCTATCCTAGAACAATAAAAAAAAAATAGACAGTCTCTCTGCCCTCCATGCTTTCCTCTCAATGGGAAAGGAACACCCTTTCTTTCTGAAAACAAAGAATCCTTTTCTCTGGTCCCTGGCAATGATGTAATGTGGTATAGAATAACATCAGGGTACTGGTCACGCTCACACAGCCCCAGGCTGTGGCTACGGGACCAGTGCTGAAAGGAAAGCAGTGAAAATGTGAACCGACTGTAGCGCTGAACTGACAGTTCTTGTGCAGATACTGCCATGGGGAAAGGAGCAGCTGGGGACAGCACCGACCTGGCCAGAACTGTAGAGCCCAGTGGAAGGAAGCTCAGCTGAACCCAGCTGAACTGACCCAAAGGAGTGCAGCGGAATAGAAAGCAGCAACAAGGGCAGGACTGACCCCCAGCACGGCAGAGCAGCAGAAACAGCAGCTGAGGACCCTGCGCAGACCAGAGCCCAGCAGAGTGGTAATGGGATGCAATCGGATGAGAAGCTTTTGCAGGGTTTGTTTGTCATTGATTTTTCACTGGTTTTGGCTAGCGAGGTGGGAAACACTATCCACGGAAGCCCCCTTGCCATCTTGCTTTTGTTCTCTACTGCTACATGGGTGGCACATGGGAACAGTCACCATATTTTCTTTGTCTGGGGAAGCCACTGGACATGACCTACAGGGTCCATACTCCATTTCATTTTTGTTCCCAGTGGTGAATACTCCTGGGAACACCCCTCTACTGGGGGTAAAACACCTTTCTTTGTATATTTTGGTATTATTTTTGTTATTATTGTGCATTTCTCATTCAATTTTTTTTTATTTTCAGTAAATGTTTACCTCAGCCCATAGTCTCTGTTTTTGTCCCTCCCACCATAGCAGGAGGGAAAATAGGAAGTGGCTTACTTGGAGTTTTATTTCCTGATGATGTTAAACCACTACATGGCTTCAGTGAGGAGGGTATGCCAGTATCTACAGAGAGATCATCCGGGAAACAAATCCAGGCTCTTGATGGCAGTGTGTACTGCAAGGAAACAACACATCAGGCACAAATTTAAATAAAAGGGGCTCAGACTGCATGTAAGGAAAAGCTTTTTCACAGTGAGAACACTCAGATGTTAAAGCAAGGTGTAAAGAGAGGTTTTACAAACTCCATCCCTGGAGGTCTTCAAGTCCTGAACAAAATAGGCTTAAGTAACCTGGCCTGACCTACCTGGTTCTGCTTTGATCAGGAGATTGGGCTGGAGATGTCCTGATGTCTTTTTCAACACAAATTAGGTCCTGAAATATGGATGCAGGAAAACAAGAATAGACAAAGCAGGAGAGGAGGAATTGCATGTCAAAATAAAGTGAAGCTAGAGCAGTGAAAATATAACCAAGAAGGCATTTATTAGACATGCCTTAGAAGTCAGGCATACAAGTCTTATCTTCATAGTCCATGTTTTGAAGTTTTCTCTCTTGCACACATGAAGTACTTCCCCCTCCCAAATCTTCCTTCTTCCATTATCAGGGATGCCCCCTTGACAATCAGAGGATTAGAGTCTAGCAGTTATGATGCCTACTGACAAATTGAATCTTCTTACCCATATGCACAAACCAGTAATTTTATCACATGTTAAGTTTCTCATTATATTAGGAAAATATCTTTCCAAATATTTCATGACACAATCCCTTGATAACTATTCTGCAAGATCTCTGCATAGGACAGGCAGCCAATCAATTACACATAAAGCTACTATAAGAAAGACAGCTTTAAGGCATTAGACCTGAACAGTGTTTCCAAGCATTACCTTGTTGAGGTTTGATCTCTGTTAACTCGATTCACACATGTAAGTGTGAAATTGCTGTCACAAAAGAGCTCTCCTTTAATTCCTCAGTGCTTTGCTTTCTAATCATAAAACTGTTTCAAATGTGGAAGATACACAAATTGACAGAATGAATCAGGTTGGAAAGGACCACAGTGGGGACCTGTGGTCCAACCTCCCCCCTCAAGCAGGGTCATCCCAGAGGACACGGCACAGAATTGCCTCCAGACAGTTCTTGAATATCTCCAGTGAGGGAGACTCCACAACCTCTCTGGACAATCTGCTCCAGTGCTTGGTCATCTGCACAGTAAAAAAGATTCTCCTCATCTTCAGGTGAAACTTCCTGTGCATCAGTTTCTGCCTGTTGCCTCTTGTCCTATTGCTTGGCACCACTAGCTGAGCCTGGTTCCACCTTCTTGACCCCTTCCCTTCTGTTACTGACAAACACTGATGAGTTCCCTCACAGTCATCTCTTCTTGAGACTGAACAGCCCAAGTTCCCTCAGGCTCCCCTCAGAAAAGAGATGCTCCAGTCCCCCAATCATCTTTGTAGTCCTCTGCTGGACCCATTCCAGGAACTCCATGTCTCTTGTACTGAGGAGCCCAGAACTGGACACAGCACTCCAGATGTGGCCTCGGGAGGGCTGAGAAGAGGGGCAGGATCATCCCTCTTGACCTGCTGGCAACACTTTTCCTAATGCACCCCATTGCATGCAGAGCTGGACTGTGCTGGAGCCAGTGAAGGTCCCAAGTGAAGGGATAGCCCTTGGGATCATCCCTGCCCTTGCCTGTCTCACACACTGAAGGACAAAAAGACAATGCTATCAGACTTAACCCTGCAAGGACTCATGCAGCATCAGTCAGGCTTCATAGAATTTTTGAGTGCCATCTCTCTTAAAATACCTTGCTTATAGAGAACACCAATAACCCTCTTGAAATGGACACGAGAGAGTGCCTCCAAGCCTGTCAGAATTGACACTTTTCAGAGAGGATAAAAAATATTATTTTCTTAGTCATCTTGTCCCATTATGGAGGCAAGATACTTGAAAAATACTTTGACAGGCAGAGCAATTTCATATCTTACAAGTATCTTCATGTTATTGGATCTTTTTTGGTATTATCCTGCATTTTTCCTTTCATATGCTGGGATGGTTTAATTTCTAGTCTTTCAAAAGTTTATTTCTTTATTTTTAAACCACTTCCATATACAAACTCCTATAAAAACTCCACAACATTCTGTTTACTATAGAAACAGATAACTTTTTAAATTGAAATCATAATAGTTATCCCAAAAAGCTCTTTCAAGCTCCCACTCCACCTTTCTTCAATTCGCCTCTGAGGTTTTTTGAATTATACTGTCTTGAAATTATGATCAATAAAATTCTCTTATAAAAAGTTCAAATTGCACTTCTAAGGTTTCTTTTTTTTACAATAACAACAAGAAAAATACTCTTAAAAGTAGAATAGTTCATATAATCATCTCTGAGATCAGGGTGTTTTCTGTGTTGTGTGTTGCAATACTGTTCACTTAGTTGTTCCTTGACTATTTCAGTATCACATCCTCAACAAAAATTTTAGAGAAGCAGCAAAAATACCTCCATCATCTACACAGCATAAGTGTTAAACAGATGGCACAGTTACACAAATGCCAGGTAGCTGTTGCAAAATAAAAAAATCATAGGGGATTTCCATGCCATACATTGTTGAGTAACTTTGGTACAGTTCAGACTCTAAGATCTGTGTATTTGAAGAGAAAAAGTAGGTGCTTGGGTGGAATATATATGTAGTCAGAATGCAGGCATTTTAGTTGGAGGCAATTAACCCATCTGAATATTTCCACAATATTGTAGAGGTTTTTCAAAACACTGCTAATCTCAGGAAGGTATTTTTGTTTCAAGACATATATAGGCATGAGGATGACTGTTCTATGAAATAAAGGTAATAAAAGCAAAGAAACAGCTCATGTCCTTTATCCAACTAATTCACATATGGAACCACAAAAGAGAATCTTGTCCATAACTATTGCAAATTATTTAATAGAGGGATTAATGTATCTTTTAAAGCAAAGAATTCATTTTTTTAATCTCTAAAACTCTAAGCACAGGCAAGCAAAATAAGTAAGTGCAAGTCCATATTCATCTCTCCTATGTAGACCTGAATTCTTCATACCTGTTGATGGCTAAATACACCAAAACCCATAGTTGTGCAAATCCCTGACAAGTACAGTAGTGAGCCAGAAAAAGCTTACAGAAGGAGAGCCAGGAATCTGGTTTTCTAATCTGGGCACTCCCTGGCACTGTAGCCTTTTTAAGGTTGACTGAAATCCATGGTTATATTTAAAGTCTTCAGAATGTGATCCTTGGTATTATCATCATCAGGGAGTGATTACCAAATTCATCACTCCAGCTCATCTGAGAAGGTTTTTCTGGGCATAGTCTGTAGGCAGGAAGTTAACACATGAGCTTGTACTTGATCATCAAAATTCAAGATGCTCAGTCTAGCTTAATTAAGTCCCACATTTCATTGTGGCAGATGCAAATGCATTGCCACAGGTCAGCAAGGGCTGCAAAGAGTTTCAGATTTGCTTGGATATGCTGGGTGAAAAATCAGGAAGGATTTACTCTTCTAGTTACTCACATGTCTTCAGTGTAACTACTCCCACCCTCTCTAAAATAACTGGAGAGAGGAAAGAAGAAGCTATTGGGAGATTTTATTTTATTTGCTAAACCACTGAAAAAAAATGAAAATATGGATTCACTTCCTAATGGAGGGCTGCCCACTACAAACTATGGTAAAAATAAGCACAAAATCACATTCCAAGAACATTGATGTGACTTTAAGCTATTTACAAGCAGCAATACTATCACTTCTTTTCTGCAAATTTATAAAAGGCATCCTTTTTCAATCACAGCCAGGCTGCTAATCAATTATATGCAAAACAAACTTTCGCCTTCAACTATAAACTTAAGATTCCAGGCATCTTCTTTTTTGAGAAGATTGTTTTTTACAACCAT
This sequence comes from Buphagus erythrorhynchus, assembly GCA_013400855.1. NCBI lineage: Eukaryota > Metazoa > Chordata > Aves > Passeriformes > Sturnidae > Buphagus > Buphagus erythrorhynchus. Next base: position 17,649 of record VZTT01022515.1, read on the forward strand.
CCATGAAAATATTTTTTAAAACCCTGGCACTCTGGGTCTTCATTTTTATTGCAATCATTAAAGTAAATTCAATTTTTTTAAGTTTTTCACTGATGGTTAAATATTATATTATACTAACTAGATGAGGCCTTGGAACTTTGTGACAAACATTAACAGAGCAAAGGTATTAACAACAATCTTAAGAAGAAGTGGAAAAAAAATCCCACAAATGATCCTTGTAGAACTGAAACACTTACTTTAGTAAAAAACACTTCAGATTGTACCTTATTTGATGTCAAAATTAGAGTTCAGGAAAAATTGCTAGTTGACTTTTGCTAGTTGCTACCTGCCAAGGTAATTGGTACATATTGTTTGCAAAATATTTATCAATGCTTCCATTGTATAGTGTACCATCATGAGAGAAAATATAAAATATAATATCCATTACCAGCAATTTTGAGGAGTTGTGTTGGGACTAGATAAATAATAGGTTATTACACAACAGTAAAATTAAGTATAATATATCAAAATTCCTGCCTACACCTACAAATCTTCATAGCTACTGGAAAGACACAGCACCCAGGACTCACTCAGAGCTCCAGCTGGGGAGGTTAAGCTACTCTTTGTGCAGCTGAAACACTTCACCCCCACTTTGCAGAAGCTTTTCACCAGGGTACGTCCACTTGCACTTGGGCCTTGAACATCTCATTCCACTTGGGCATGCTGGCAGAACCTAGAGGCTAAAAGCAGTGAAGTATGATCCAAATAACCCCAAAGCTTGCCTGTTTCCTATGATGAATAGTGCACACCTGCAGTAATGGCTGACACAGCATTTGAAAGCCAAGGTAGTTCCATGCTTTATATCGTGAGTATTGCACAGACAAAATGTGCTTTTGACACTTTGTTGTGGAGACCGATGGGCCAACTAAGAATAGGAGCTTTACTGTCCCTTGGAGAGGATAACCTTAAGCGCTATCCCTCTTTTAGCAGTTGGGAAAAGTCGCTCCCAGCATGGCTCCCTGCTCTAGGCAGATCAGTTGTACCCCACTGGTCCTTCCCCCTTCACTCTGCCCCTTGTCCTCCCCATATAAGCCCTTCCCTAGGCAGTCGTTGAGCTGGGTTTTATTTTCCGTGTTCAGCCGCTGGGCCGTCAGTCCCTGGTCCGCTTCGTGGAGGATGCTCAATAAACTTCCCTGTGGAGCAGCGCACGAGGCTCCCGTGCTTCTCTCCAGCGTCACTTGAGGTGGGTCACAAAGGAGCTGAGTCCCTTGGCCCCGAAGCACGGACGTGCCTGTTACCACCGGGACGTTTTCCTAAAGACACTTCTCTGGAAGGTCATGGCACCCCACCAGCGCAGCCCGCGCCCGCGCCCGCCGCGACACCGTGTGAACAGCTTCAGCACTACGGCCCACATTGTCCTGTCACTGGTACAGATGAGCCACGTGTTTAATTGCCATGAGCTCAGCTGACCAGAAAGGGCTCTGCATTCCAGATGAGAAGCCGTGCTCTCTCTCCAGGGAGCTGTGTGCTGAACACCTCAGCCTCTCACTCACTTCCAGTCACTCCCTTCATATATCAAAGAGGGACAGCAATAAAGTAAAATTTTTAAAAGACATGCCCAGCTATTGCCTCAAACAACAGGAGAGCACCTAGGATACTTACCTAGAGGATCTTCTTTAAGTAAAAAGATATCAATTTTCCACTTCGTCATAAGCAACTGCTGGAGGAAGGCATTACTGCTGACATCAAATATTCAAGCAGAACTAAAATAATCCTACCTACAGCTACCTATATGCATACAAAAGAAATCAAGAGTTATTCTTTTCTCTTTCAATAAGTCAGAAGAAGGGGCACTGGGCTAGATCTTTGAAGTTTGTTGTAAAATTTTATTCAATATCACGTAAGAGGTAAAAAGACTGAGTGTGTACTTTTTTTTTGACCACAGATAAATGGCCTGATTTTAATAAGTGCTAAACACCTGCAGCTTTTATACAAGTGGAGACTGTCTCTGACAGTAGACACATAATTATCAAAACAGCAGCATATCTGGAATATCAATATGATGAGCTAAAATACTGCCCAGTTTTAAGAAGCCACATTCTCTTAATCATTTTCCTGTAAGCACATAAAAGGATTACAAAAATACAGATGTTATTTACCCAATAGATCCATTTCACTTATTGCTTCTGTGACTCCTTAGCAGAAGCAGAGGAGCAATAAATTGAGGACACGTGAGCACGCCAATGTTCCCAATTCCCATGACTTTTAAGAAATTTCTTCTTCTCACAACTTTTATCTCCAGACTTTTCCAGTCTTCAACTTTATGTAAATGCAGAATTACTCCAGAGTTAGCAACTTTGAGTTCACACCAGGATAACTGGAAATTCTTCTGTTTTTCTTTTATAATCAGAACATCTGAAAGTAAAATGTAGTTCTTTTTTTCCTACACAAGAAATATATAATTTAAAAAGCCCTGCACTTATGAAAAAATATGTAATTAAAATTGTAATGAAAACACATAAAGAAAATGTATTCTCTGGCTTTTAAAAAAGTAAGAGTCTGTAAGTATATTCAAGTAGGGAGCCATTCATTATTACCCTGGATAATACACAGATATTAAGACGTGCTTCATCTAAGGCTTCTCAACTAATGATTTCAATCATTTCATTTGGAAAACTGCAGAGAAGCTAAGATATATTTTATAGCAAAAACATATACAGTATACAAGTATTTATAGAGGCTGCCTCCTAGAAGAGTTGGAATTCCAGAAACCTTCACAAAGTGGAAAAGAAACCAAGAATATTGAAAATCAAAATTCTTATCATTTTAGCTGCCTCAAGATTGTGAAAGAGTGGAAGGCAGCAAAAAAACCAAAAAAATAGAACAGCAGAAGAGTCAGACACATTCAGACCTTATGTTAAGCTGGTCATTTGAACAAAGAAGGTAATTCAAGATTCAGAGAGTTCAACATCTTGGCTGATCCTTCACTCCTAACCATGGGACTGTCAGACAGCTTCTTTAGCCTATGGCCTTCTCTGATTCAAAAAATTACTATGGGCTTGGGGTGCGAGTTGAGCCCTGACCTAGAGAAGCCAGATAACATGGTCAGAAGAGTCTAAAACCAGCCACTGGCTATTAACCTGGGGCAGCTTTGGTCTCTTACTCTGAGGAGAGTTTGACTTCCAAAAATTGTGGGAGTTAATGTCTCTGGAATCTTGCATCCAGCTAGATAATCATCCAAAGATGGATTAAAGTCTTCCTCATTTGCTGAAACATTTTAAGTACATGTTAAATTCCAGGCATGCAGGAAATTCTCACTGATCTCAGTGAGACTTAAGATTATTAATGAATATTACTTCCAGTGCTGTCTTCAGGAGGAATATTTTCCTAAACTGGGATATGTAGTGACTAAGCATCTTGGTTCTGGCCAGGACAGGATTAATTTTTGCAGTAGTCAGGATGGGGGCATGGCAAGGACACGGAGGTTATTCTATACTACCTCACTCATTTTCCTGTAAGGGGGGACAGGGTCGCTTTGGATCAGGGCAGCGTGGCAGAGCGATCGGTCAGGTACTGTCGGCGGTTTCTGCAGAGTGAGCAATAATGTTTCATTTCTTACCCACTCTGACGTGAGTATTGTTGCAAAATATTGTTCATTTCCTTACCTCATTGCTGCTTCCAGTAAATTATTCTTAATTTTTGTGCTCCCAGTTCTCCTGTCCAGCCTGCCCCAAGGGAACGGAGTGCAGGCACGAAGTGAGAGGGATGGGGCAGAGTGAGTGAGCAGTGCATGGCTTAAAGTGGCCTCAGTGGGAACACTAAATGGGAGAATACAGTTCCTAAACCACAACACTAAGTTAATCGTTAGGGGCAGTGTTGTATTGCTAGACTACACTAGGAGGAATATGCTTCTGTACAAAACTTTTGTTAAGTAGTAACAGTAATGCACTTTGGATAAGCAGTAACATCAATTATTCTGGCCTTATCCTTTCGGACAAACAACCCTAATTCCAGAATAGTTTAAGCCTCAAATTAAGCTTCAAAAGCCTTCTTGACACCAAACGTGCCAGAGATACCTCAGATTTGATTTTGGAATACAGTTTTGTTTTCATGAATAAGGATATTAAGCAACAAATATTGAAGTGCTAGTAGAGGAAAGCTATTAAGGATGTGCACCAAAAGGTTGGGCATCAGGAAAGGTCCTGTAGACTGAATTTCCATTTCAAGAGAAGAACTCTGTTTACAGGGATGATCCTGTCAGTATAGCCCTTGCTCTACAACAGGAGTCAGTGAGCACATGCCTGCACCCTATTCAGTATATCCAGTATATCACTGCTTCACTCAGTCACAGGGTGAGCTACAGTAAAATCAGAGAACTGATTTAAATTGGCCTATTTTTTTAATGGTAACAACAACAGCAAAGAAAACCGGCGTGAAAAAAGATATCAGCAAATACAATCAAGAAATAAACTGAATTTTATAAAAAAACATTGGCACTTCTTTAATTGTCAAGGGAGAATATAATCGTGAGGCACAAGATACAAGAAAACTACAAAAGGTGCACAAATATTGAAGTAAAATGTGCTATCTACCTGCAAGAGGGAGCTATTAAAGAAAGCTCCACATCTCACTGTACACTGGTTTTTCATGCCACCATTGTACCTGTGGGTGGGAGGTGCCACTGCTGCCTGACACCTTGTTGGTATATTTAGGAGAAATATTGCAAAGCAAGGGCCAAAACCATCAACATGGAAGTCTTGAAGTGGCTATGCCTATGTACATAAACCAGATGAAAAAAGCAGGCACTGAGTTTCTTCCCATTTCACCTTCAAGAGAGGCAAACTGCATATTGGAATTTGTCCTGCCTCTTGCTGACAGTAACAAAGCATCTCTTGGCCAATTGAGAGAGACAGAAGTCCAGCTCTCTGTATTGGGAACTTCCTGCTACACACGCTCTGCCTCTAAGAACATTCCTCTAGCAAGGGCTGCAGCCACCTGCCCATCCACAGCTCCCCTAAGCCTTAGGGGCAGGTGTCACCTCACACTGTCCTCAGACTGTGCATGAGTTGGCAGATGTCCTAGGCCAGGCATCTCCAAACTTATCCTGCTCTTCATTTATCCCAAACAGTGCTTAAAGTTTCCTAGAAACACAAAGGAGAACAGGAAAGAGAGCATTTAAATTATTTACCACCATGATGCTTGTGGAGCCACATGAAAAACAGGCTTTTTCAGCACTGTAGAATTGTATTTAAAATTCATTGTACTGGCACTGTTGTTCACAAATCCCAGGAGGAGTCAGCCAGTAATATCCAACACACTAAGATGAGAATATTCCCCCAAATATCTCTGACTTTCCAAAGCTACTGGCAGATTGTAATTGAGACGAACATGCAAGTGGGCTAAGCCACTTGGGTAAAACATCTATTTTTTGGCTCGGGGTCAGTTCTGTGAATAATTAAAATGAAATGCTGTGCTTACAAGAATTTATTATTTTATTCTAGAAACAGTTAATATGAGTGGGCAAGGGGGACACTAGGGAAAATATTCCCTCATCTGCAATAGTATTTATTGCATATCATTTCTTCTTTTTTTTCTTTTTTTTTCCTTAGGACAGAAATATTTAGGTCAGGAAATATTTTTCGTGGAAAACAACTAGTTCATTTGCAAATCCTCCTTGGAATGCACATGCTCTTGGCAGGTTAACATTTGCCTAAAGGGGTCTCTGATGAGGAGAAACAAGGACTTCTGGTTCCATCAGAGCCAGCCCTTAGCAGTAGCCTAGATCAACAGACACTCAGCATTCAGAGACATCAAAACAAAAGCATCTCCTCAAAACAATAAACAAAAAGGGAATTGGGGGGGAAGGAGGGTGGAGGAGAAGAATGCTGTTAGTGCGTATATGTGGGGGTGAGCAACAATAATAAGAAAAAACTTTACAAACAAACAAAACTCCTAAAACCAATGTAAGATGTCACTTCAGTTTTGATTATGGTTTGTGTTTGTTAGGGGATTTTTAATGGTGTAATAATTTATTTACCTGCAGGGTAGGGTAGACTTTGTCTCTGATTCGACCTCCAAGTAAGCAGTCACTTTTTCGAGAACTTTTACCTTCTTGCTCCCTCTAGTGCTCAAAAAAACTCTGCACAATTTTACATAGTTCTAACAAGAGTATTTTCCTCATTATTTCCTTTCTCCATGTGAGCAACCAAGCAACTTGATAGGAAAGGACCAAGACTGAATTTATTGTGGCAATAATTTGAAATATAAACCTTCAGTTGGCATGCTGCTATGCAATCCAAATTGTTGAAAGTTCCTTTCCATTGCTCAGATAATTATGGCTTGTTTTTTGCAGACAGAGCAATATTCAGATTTGAGGCAAGAAGTACAAATATGCACATCACTACAATTGCTTTTGAACAATTTTTGACATTGATGGCATAGACCCAAGCTGTGATCATCAATTAATCATTCCTATTAACAAAGAAAACAAAAACCACATCTGTATGTTGTACTTAGTAACTTGTCTGCATCATGGTGCAGAGCCATAAAGCTAGCCACTCTCAACTTTAAGCAAACAATTTAAATAAGTTTCTGAGTTTAAAGGAAAAACCAACCTCCACTAGCTGTCATCATTAACATTTGCCACCCTACACACTGCTAGAGATGGCAATAAACCTTAACTACTTGATTATACATGAGAAGCAGCACTGCTGCATTTGCACAGGACAGCAGGTAGCAAATCCAGCCTATTCCCCAAACACCACTGCTTCTACATTTTATGAAGTTCTCTTTTTTTTTTTTTTTTTTTTTGTTTTTTTTGTTTGTTTGGGTTTTTTATATTTTATTTTAAAGAGAAGCTATAAAGTTTGGATATGAAACATGAACACACCACAGCACACTTAGTGCCCATAACTGCAATTGGCCTAAGACAACGCTGCTCCCAGGCACCTCGGTGGAGCAAGTTAAAATCTGAAATGTCAAATTAGCAAGACAAAACAGTGATAATTAGCTTCCTGAGAAGTAGAAATACTTACAGTATAAGCATCTGCAGAATCTGTTGTGGAAAACATTATTCTGTGATCCAGACATGGGTAGAACCTAGAAAACTAGTATTTCTAGTTTTTCCAGTCTGACTTTTGCCAGTGGCAAGCTAGAAATGTCCTCATGGCAATAAAGCATAATGAGACCAAATCTTCTGCTGCACCAGCAGAATCCTCCTGCCACTGTGTAAATTAGAGATGGGGAAGAGCAAAGCCCTTGATTCTCTTAGTTTTCAAAGACAATTTTTAAAGCTATTTTTGCTACACACAGGAATATCATGGATCAGAACTATATTAAAATAAAATGTTATCTTTTTTTTATCTACAGATTACTGTGTCAAGCTTGCCATAGAAAACAGTAGGTTTAATATAGAAATATTATTTGAAGTTTCCATGTCAAATAAACTATCATATTCTTTAATGATACATCAAAAGGCCATCACTTTTTGCTTGTATGACTTTAATTGAAATTCTGTCTCCTTCACTATGCTATGTGCCTACATCTTTGAAGGAAGACTTAAGCCAGTGGCTGTGCAGAAGAAAAAACTATAATATAACAATGACTGCTGGAGAAAGTTTTAGCTACATGTCCAACACTGATAGAATGGCAGATGCTTTTGATACACAGGTGTACTTTTTGAGAAATCAGCTGAAAACATTTTCAATGGTACATATAATTCAAAGTCATATTCCTTTCTTTAGAAAATCAATTCAGTGTGAACCAAGACAATGAGTCATCCTTGTTTCCTCCAAGTCTTTAATGTTTCTGGCTGCTCAGAGTTTGGTTTCAGATCAAAGCAAGATAAAAGTGAATTAAAGATTCTTCTAATCTGTTATTCATATCTAATTAAAATATATTTCCTTCTACCCATTGCATAATATGCCATATATTTTGTTTTGTGTTTTGGCAAGAAAACGGAATACAATATGTTTGAGGAAAATGAAGTCTTATTTAAATTTAGTAAATCCTTTATCTACACTTATAGCAAAACAAAATTTCTACAGAAGTAAGTAAATAAGTTAGAACAATTATTAACATATCTGCCACCAAAATAAATGTTTATACTTAGTTGATCAAATTTGTATGGCAAAAAAATAATAAAATTTTCAAAAGAATCTAAGCAATTAATTGTCATTTAGAAGGCTTGAAAAAGAAAAGTATGGGCTTAAGATCATTTTAAAAGATCTGCTATTTCATTTGAAAAACTTTAGAGCCATAAGTATTTTCATCATCCACTTCTGCTCCTGGTCATTTACTTTCCCACATGAAGAAAAGAAGATAAAAACCCTGCACAAATCCTACGCATAACAAAACATTTTTATCTTCT
>VZTT01022519.1:22671-35754 GCA_013400855.1 Buphagus erythrorhynchus
CCTCATAGAAAGGGTTGTGGAACAGGCTGCTCGGGGAAATGATACAGCTACCATCCCTGGAGGTCTTAAAAAAATTTGCGGCTATGGCACTTGAGGACATGGTTTAATGTTGAAAATGGTCATGCTGGTAGATGGACAGTTAGATTTGATGATCTTAAAGCTTTTACCAACATCAGCAATTCTGTGATTCTATATAACAAGAGGCATCAGATAGTGAATGCTGTTTGAAGAGAATCTGACATGCCAGTTCTTCAAGACAACTGGAATTTCTATATTTCAGTAGTTAAGAATGACTTACTTATAAAATAGAATTGACCCCATAAAGCCACTGAGGCAAAGGTACCTTTTTTCATAGTTCAGAGACATGTGGTAATATGAAACATGTCCATGAAACCATGTATGTGGCTGCTCTGAGGGCCAGGGTTTAAGACTTCAGCTTTAGAGCAGTCAACATATTAAGACTTGATCTCAAGTTCAAACAGTCTCAGGGAATATTCCTGGACCCTCAAAAAACCCCTTTACACTTAAACCACTTTACTAGCCCCAGGAATACTTTGGCATGGGACAACTACCATTTCCCAATGCCAGGACACAGTTCAGAGGTATTTGGAGGCCAGAAGCCATTCTCAAAATGCAGTCTGGAGATGGCCATCCTATTTTGGAGAATAAGAAAATGGAAAAATATGAGCATGGGTCATGCCATGCTTGTTAACCTGAGTGTCAGGGAGCACAGATACAGTTAATCTACTGGTACAGACATAGCTTTATGCATAGCTTTATGACAAACCTCAGCTCAGATAGCTGGAGAAGTGTCCTGAGTAGCTAATAATCACAGTGAAAGCCAGCAGACTTTCTACCTCAAAAGCTATTATTTTAATAGCCATACTAGAAATATGTTTTTGGTGCAGGAGCCGAATGTGAGGCAAAACAGGTATCTTTGTGTTGCCATGCAGGCTGTGTTTTCTATGCTGATAAGGTCTTGTTTCACTAACGATGGGGAAAAAATAGCCTTCACTTCCAGAAAAGCTAAGGGCTTTATCTGACACAGCCTCCCAGGAAAGCAGTGTCCTTGTGCCTCAGGACGGGCAGCCAGCCAGCTTGGGCTAAACTGCCTACAAGGCAGAAGACATAATATTACAGTTAATATCAGAAAACACTGTAATTTGCTTTTTGCTTACAATTTTATCTGACAAAAACAAGGCAGTTGAGGAAAAAGAAACAACAGACGGTGTGCCTGGCTGCTGGCTACTCCTTTGGGCTGTCTAGCAGGGAATGCTCTGCTTGATTCAGAGCAAACTATCACAGGACTGATAAGGACAGGAACAACAAAAACATTGGGCTGAGGTAGTTGTTCATCAGGACAAGACAGAGAAGAACCCAGCATGACAGAGTCTAGATGGAATAGCACCAAAAGTTAGAGAAGATAAACAGGGATCTACTGTTTCATCTCTCATTTAAGAAAAGACATTGAAAAAAAATAGATAATGACATTTCACAGCATCACAGTTATTAGGGATGGAAGGAACCTCGGGAGATTTTCCAGTCCAACACCTCTGCCAAGGCAGGGTCACCTGGAGCAGGTGACAAAGGAACTTGTCCAGGTGTGTTTGGAATGTTTCCAAAGGGAGATTCCACAACCTCTCTGGGCAGCTGTCCCAGTGCTCTTCCACCCTCAATGGAAAGAAGTTCTTCCTCAGGTTGGAAGCAAAGCTTCTTGTGTTTCACTTTATAGCCATTGCTCCCCATCCTGTTACTGGGCACCATGGAAAAGAGTCTGGCATCATCCTCTGACACCCTCCTTGGAGATATTTATACAGATTGCTGAGATACCTCCCAGTCTTTTCTTCTCCAGACCAATCAGCCCCAGCTCCTGCAGTCTCTCCTCGTAAGAGAGGTTCCAGACCCCTTGCATCTTTGTCTTTATTATTTAATCCTATCACTGAGAAAGTTTAATATCTAAATACTTAAATCAGAGAGAGTTCTGTTACAGGAAAACCTCTTCCTGGGAAGCATAACTGAGAGAAAAATCACAGTGATGGTGGCAGACTTTTAGTCATTATTTATTCTTCCATTTTCTATGTTCAATCTCAAATGCTATGAGTGACATTCTTTACACTTCACTGCTATATTCACATCCCATATTTGAGTGTCTCAAAGCATAAGAGGCACTTCTGGGATGCAACACTGTGCTAAATAATCAAATCCAAAAAGAGGGGAAAAGACAGAAAAGTCAAAGATCATGACAGTAAGATCACTAAACACAGAAGCAAATGACATTGCAAACTACCAAGGACATTTAGGAGCTATTCTGGATGGGTAGGCAAATTCTCTCTCTGGCTTGGGGAAGAGCATATTGAACTCCAGATTTAAATTTTTTTTCTTTTTAAACATGAACATCATATAACCTGATTGAATCATCTATTTTGAGTATATGTGTAATGTACTGAATATTTTGGTTTCAGCTGTAATTTGCAACAGGCAGGGCATTTCTGACAATTATAACATGTCTCTGGTATCATTTTAAGGCATGAAGCCAAAAGGCTGGATGAGTTGAAATACCTGAGATGTGCAATAACCCCTTGGAACAGCTCTGGATTGTCTGACAGCTATTACACAATGTCACACTTACATTATTTGTATAAAACTCAAAAGTCTGGCTGTGTATTTAGTAAGTTTTATTCACAGTATTCAGCTGCTTTATATATGGTCATTTTATATATGGGAACAAACTTTTTATGAGAGCCTGTTGTGATAGGACAAGTGATAGGACAAAACAAGTTGACCTATTTGTTTTAAAGTAAAAGAGTGTCAATTTAGATTAGATATAAGGCAGAAATTTTTCACAATGAAGGTAATAAAACAGTGCCACAGGTTGTCCAGAAGGATGATGGATGATTCATCCCTGTAAACACCCAGGGTCAGGTGTGAAAGGACTCAGAGCAACCTGATATAGTGGAAGGTGTCCCTGCTCATTGCAGGAAGTTTGGACTAGATAATCTTTAAAGGTTCCTTCCCACACAAAACTATTCTACGATTCTGCACCCTTAAAACCCCAGCCTCCTTTAGCAGCTGTGACTGTCTCCTCTCCCCCACTCACCATCCACTTCTCATCATCCCTTTAGGATTTCCCTTTTAAAAACTTGCTTCTTCAATCTTTTTCCTTGGGTCTACAATAATTTATTCTTCTTCTACTTATCTATTTTTAGGTCGTTTCTGTGCTGGTTTTAGCTAGTGACATGTGTATCAACAGTGCTTACACCTGCCTTCAGACTGCTGGCTCCTCTCTTGTGCCTGAGCCTCCCTCTCCATCACTGTCCTTGGCAGCTCCAACCAAATATTTCTCCTTTTAACCCACTTCACACACCTCAGATGAGAGTTGCATTCATACTTTGCTCAGCTCAGTGAGGCTTCAGGTTTTACTAAGGGCCTTGGGGTGTGATTTTAACAAATGTGACAACACATGAGAGAAATCACCAACAATACCATGGATTTTCAAATACCACATTTTGCTATATTTGGGTAGTTGTCGTGCAAGTAAATATCTGTCAATCCATAACACTGAATCCAATTCCTATAAAACATACTATCTAATTTTTCCTACTTAATTTTTACCTAATATTCTGTCTAATTCTTGACACATAACTTGTTTAAAGGCCTAGGATGTAATAACATTAGAAACATAAGAAAAATTAACAAGAATCCATACAAAATGCTTAGAAACAAAATATTCTGTCTGTGTCAAGCTTTTAACAGTTACTACCAACATGAGATGGAAAAGTCCAACAGATAAAGTCAACTCTACCTAAAAGTATTTTTACTAATTACTTTTATAAGTGATAGCTCACATAACTGCAATTGAAAGACAGAAAATATATTCATATAATTAACAAAATGGGATTATTAAATTGGTAAGGAAATGCAGAACCATAATGGATATCAAAATCACTTTTCAAATGACTTACAAACACTGAGATATGAAAGAAAAATCAGAAAATAGCATTCTAAATATAAAAATTACTTGCTTTATTAATATTTTAGGCTTCATAAAACAAAATTCGTACTGTATCTAGCCATCCTATCGCTAACACCTTACAGTGCTGTCTAACATCACCTTTTATATCAAATAAAAGACATCCCAAAATCTTTTACACTTATTTAATGGGTATTGATATAAATTAACTTTTTTCTCTTTTGACCACAGACATCTCTCAGTCTGAGCTAAATCACCCCCTTCCATTCACAGTGCTGAGAAATATCTTGTTTAGAAGGATGTGCAGCTCCAAAAGCACCCTCTCCTACATGCCTGCATTTGGCAAGATGAAATCCAAACTCCTTTTTCTGGAAAATCAGAACTTCTTTATTTTAACCACATGAAACTCCAGAATTTATTTGGTTATAGATGCTATTTGAAGCCTGTTAGCCCTAAGAAGTTGAGCTTGCTGAAAAAAAGACTGGCTAATCATGAACACTTTCCTCAAATGATACATTATTACTGTTTTCCTTTAAATATCAAGCCAATTGTCAGCAAACCAGACTGTTAATGTAAACTCCTGGAACTGTAGTTCCTGGTTTTTCAATGACTGACAGAGGGCAGGTTTAGTTTAGGATTTAGACAGAAATTCCTCCCTTTGAGGGTGGTGAGGCCCTGGCACAGGTTGCCCAGAGAAGCTGTGGCTGCCCCATCCCTGGAAGTGTCCAAGGCAACCTGGAACAGGGTTTGGAGCAACTTGGGATAGTGGAAGGTGTCCCTGCCTTCATATGGAAACAAGATTGCACTGATCTATTTTTACAAACAGGAGGAATTCAGGTCCCAGAGTATGAACTGTTCTGAATTTATACTCCTTACAAACTGGAAAGTGAACAGTTCAGAAAAGCAAACACCATTAATATGTAGAATGAAAAAAATCATTATATATATATGTATATGTATATGTATATGTATATGTATATGTATATGTATATGTATATGTATATTTATAAAATCTGAGGTTATAATGAGGATTCAGAGAACCATTCTTGACCCTTGCTTAGACCCCACCACCACAGTATATTCAAATTGAGACACTGGACTGCATCCTCTGCAAGTGCATCCCACAATACTCACCAACCCCCAAATACTGCTGTATTTATAAACATATGAAAGATTTAAATGAGCTGCAGCAGTGCCCTCCTACACCAGGAGACATCTGGTACAACCACAGCCACCTGGGTCCCTGCTGGTCCTGCAGCCTGGTCCAGTTTGGGACACTCCTCTCTGCACCACCAGGGGATGTGTCTCATGGCTTTGCAGGATAAATAACACACTTTAAAGTCCCATTTTCAGCATTCTCCTCTGACAGTCCTAGCATTGGCATTAGTAGAGTGTAAAGGGCCAAAATTAACCTGGCTTAGCAGCACAGAAAAACAATGTTCAGATAGAATCAATAATAGCAATAGTAATAGTAATAGTAATAAAAATGAATCAATATTATAATATTTAGATTTTTAAAAATCCACTTTTCTGGGAAGGGCAGACACAGAAGATATATTTTATTAACAAATCCCCTGCCCAGAAAAGTGCAAAACTAAGTGTTAAAGTTTGGTTTAGAAAGAAGAGACAAGCAGATAACCAAATTGGTCCTGAAATATTTAATCCCAGAAATATTATCTCAAAAAATAACCTTGAAGCCATAAAATAACTGTTTACCAGGGCTTGCTCCACTTTGTTATGAACACTTTGAGTCGGTGCTAAATTAAGAAAGCGCCTCAACAAGGCGCAGTCCATAAGATACGTTATCGGGTTTTAGGGCAAAAACAGGCATATCTTACCAGCAGGAAAAAAAAACTCATATGAAACCCTCTCAGAAAAACACATCTCCAGCTTTTAGTTTTGTAAAGGCTTGTTTTCCTATGAAACTCTCTCAGAAAAACACATCTCTAGCTTTTAAAGGCTACTCTCTGACTGACCTTTTCTGAAGCATAAACTCCTGCAGAAGGGCCAACTAAACTCCTCACTGCCCACGGATCCCTGGTATTGAAATCACTGAAATTTTGTGCTGCCTCTATAGAATCTACTTCATAAACATGAATGACATCCAGGACACTCCAGTAACCTGAAAAGTAGAATATGACAGCAAATTCAGCCCTTTGCACATTGGTTCAAATTTCAGGCTTCATAAAAACCTACAGTTCTGGAAGGGGAGGATCATCTTTAGTCCATTTTGAGACCAGATGATGACAGACTGGCTGAGCTTCCGGAGAAGTCCTATCAACACTTTGGTGGCTGGCAGCACAACTACTGGGACCAATTAGGTTAATTAAAAATACATGGCATGCAGGCTCCATGTGCAATTCCTAACATGGTTAGAAGGGAGACAAATAAGCTACAGCACAATTTTGACTATAATGGGTACATTTATAAAGCCTTTGGAATGCAGGTCTTGAATCCAGGGAATCGTGACAAGACAGAAAACCTGAATTTACACAATCCCTAAATAGGCACCCAACAACACTGTGAATCTCAGACCCACTGGGGCTGGAAGGCCCATCTAGAAATTGTCTAATCCCACCTGAGCAGGTTGCTGAGGGATGTGTCCACTCAGACAAATGGCCAAAAAATTCCACAATAATTAGAATAAAACATCAAAAAATCTATACAATCTATGCACATTTTTGTGACCATTACAGGCTTCCATCAATGGAGACATGGAGTCTGAGGTTCAGCAACATCTTTGACAACTGGTCATCCATCTCAAATTATGGGAAATTTTGCAAATCACAGAATCACAGAATCATTTAGGTTGGAAAAATCCTTTTGGTTAAATCATTTCTGGGCTCCTCAGGAAAAGAGAGACACGGAGCTCCTGGAGTGTGTCCAGTGCTGGGTGACAAAGATGATGGAGGGACTGGAGCATCTCCCTGCCCAGGAAAGGCTGAGGGAGCTGGGGCTGTTCAGCCTGGAGAGGAGATCCTGAGAGGGAACCTCATCCCTGAGTGTCCCTGTGTGCAGGGAGGCTCAGAGCAGGGCCCAGGCTCTGCTCCAGGGGCCCAGCAATGGCACCAGAGGAACGGGCAGGAACTGATCCCAGCAAGTTCCACCTGGACAGGAGGCAGAACTTCTTTACTGTGCAGTGACCTAGCACTGAACTGATTGTCCAGAGAGGGGCTGGAGTCTCCTTACTGGAGATATTCCAGACCTGTCTGGACACAACCCTGTGCCCTGAGCTCTGGGTAATTCTGCTTTATCAAAGTAGATGATCCACTGTGGTTCCTCCAACCTGAACCATTTTGGGATTCTGTGATTTCCTAAAGCAGCCATGGTCACTATGCTACCTTCAAAAAGCAGGTGCTTAAATTCCTCCTCCACTACTACAAATCCATTCCAGCATGATTAGCATGAAGACAAAATGAGGTTTAAACTAAGACATGATCTTGTTACCGCTCCTTGTACAGAAATTCCTACCATTTGTGCAGAAACACAGCACATGATTGCTGATGTTGGAATTAAATGTTGCTCATACCTGCACCTTAGATCCACCTCCTCAATTTGTGTGTGTGGCTGCTGTCAGAATTTGGGCAAATACAGAGTAAAAATGCACGTATGTGCTCAGTATATTCAGCATTTACATCTATTCATAAAATAATAATGTATACTAGAAAGTAATACTGAGCCAAAATGTTAATGTAGTCTCTTCCATTGCCAAAAACTCATGTGGGTATGTGCATAAAGAATGCACATACTCAGAGAGACACTAACATCTTGTAATGCAATATGTTTCTGTTATACACACTCCAGACTTCCTAACAGCTGCATATTTTAATATACATAAACCCATACTTGAAAAATAATAAAATGTATTAGTTTTCCACATTAGGCATTTATGACCTAATTTAGGAGAGTATTACATCTTTATAACTTTTAAAAGACCCATTTTGATAAAACATCCCCATAAACAGACTGAGAAAATCGGGGTAACAAGCATCTGTTGCTGCATTGTTTTCTTAATGGGGTAATAAACTAATAACACATTTTTATAACTTTTCACGAGAATATAAAGTATTAAAATTGAAACTGATATTGAAAATGTTCTCATGGTCCATTTTATTTTATTTTTCCACTATGTAAAGTTACAGTACTTACCAGATTAATATTAATATATCTTAATTATGTTGACACAATGGAAATTTGCCAAAGACATTCAAAGAATGGAAATAACTTGTTATTTCCACTACTCTAATTAAGGTGGTGTATTTAGCCCATTTTATTCATAATATAGGAGTAATATGAATATTTATAAGAATGTATAGAGATACCACATACAGAAACAATGACCCAAATTTTTGGAGGGTTCTAAAACAGGGTTATTCCATTGGCTTTTAAAAGCAATTGTGATTTTTATCTTTTTAATCTACCTGTTTTAATAAATAATTACCAAAACTTATTTCTAAAAACAAATGTCTAAAATTACAAAATCAGTATCTACTTTCCAAAACCTTATGTTACATAGTTGTGATGTTTATTTTTCTTTTTAGAAAAAAGATCAGACTATGTCGTGTAACACAAAACTAATAAAAGGGTATCAAAAATTTTAACTCTGAAGTGAAATTGATATATTTAGGAAGGCAAATTTTGAATTATTTCCTTTGAAATTATTGAAGTGAACACCAGGAATTCAAACTGAATAAGCTGCTGACCTGCATTCAAAGTAGATTTTCACATTTACAGTTTACCAAAGCACCAGCAAACGATGATTCATAGCTCTTGGGAATGGAAATGACCATCTAACCTCACTGTGCTCATAACACAGCCCACACAATTTTCTTGAATTGGCTCTCCAGAACCAATAGCTGTGGTTGAACTTAAGCATGGCTTTTACAGAAACATCTCCTCTTGATTTTAAATTTTCCAGTCATGGATAATCTGTCACAATCATTGGCTAAGTTATTTCAGCACTTAGTTATGTTGTTATAAATATATATGCCTTATTTCTAGTTTGAATTTGTCTTGCTTAAATGTCTAGCTGCACTAGAAGGACTCCTCACACATATCATCCTGTCAAGGTAGAGAAAAAGGCACTTCCACAGCATGGTCCATTTGACCCCTCTTAAACAGCTACCTTAGGAAGAGATAAATTACAGCTCAGAAATGCTTGTTCCTCTCCATTGACTATAAAGGAAATCATAGAATCATGGAGTGGTTTGCATTGGAAGGGCCCTTAAAAACCATCTCATTCCAACCTCTGCCACTGGCAGGAACACCTTCCACTATCCCAAGTTGCTCCAAACTCCATCCAACCTGGCCTTGGACACTTCCAGGGATGGGGAAGCCACAGCTTCTCTGGGCAACCTGTCTAGCTGTGCTCTCAGGCATTTGTCACTGTGCTCAGATACAAATATTTGTATCTATCCAGAGGAATCCCACTTTGAATATCCATATAGGTTTGCATGCAAGGACTGAAAAAGCCAAAGACATGAGATTTTTCTTTTTCAGTCCTTAAAGACTGGTTACACAACATGTTCTCCAGTTTGATGCACTCCAGTCTCTGTGTTGGTATTTTCTAGTATTTCACCCAATTGTCGAGGTTCTCACTAAAACACAAGTACACATTTTAGCCGTCCTTGCCCCAGTACAGCAGAAAACACTTCTATTTCCTACTCCCCTTCCTGCCTGCCCAAGGACTGCCCAAGGACTGCCCAAGGACTGCCTCAGCCCCTGCAGCTACAGCACTGGATTGGCCCCATTGCATTCAAGTGATTCCTCAAGACTCCAGGACACTCTTTCAAAATCCCTACTCTGCAAGATACAGCCCCAGAGACTGTAAACGTTGCCCATTTGCTTAATTTGCAGATGAAATACTTAACATCTGGCTCCTCTGGAACGAAAATAACTTGCTTACACTTCATTTATCAAACGGTAACTCAGTAACTCTTTGTCACTACCTTGTCCTCTTCATTATTTTACAATCCTCAATTAACTTCACTCCAAAAATATTTGACAAGGAAACTAGACCCTGAGTAAACTACTTTTGGAGAAATGGAAAGTTGAAGAGTTTGCAATGTAAATTTTCCAAACCTACAACACTCACTGTGAATGTAGAGCTCCAGCCACTCCGCCTATATCATAAAATACAGCAGCATAGGAGACTTCTCAGAGCAACCAGCAAAGCCTCATTCATACAATCTTGGAATTATTTAGGCTGGAAAAGACCTCTGAGATCATTGTGTCCAACCATTAACCCAGCACTCACCACTGAACCATGTCCCCAGGTGCCACATCCACACATTTATTCATCACTGCCAGGGATGGTGATTCCACCACTGCCCTGGGCAGCCTGTTCCAATGCCTGACCACCCCTTCAGCAAAGGAATTTTTCCAATGTTCAACCTCAACCTCCCCTGGTATACTTTGAGGGCATTTCCTTTTGTCCTGTGACTTGTTTCCTGGGAGAAGAGCCCAACCCCCACCTGGCTACAACCTCCTTTCAAGGTGTTTTAGAGAGGGCTAAAGTCCCCCGTTATTGCCTTTACCTTGGTGTTACAAAGTCAGCCCCAGTTATAACGGTGACAGGCAGAACTCCCCAGTATCTAGGGCTATTCTTGGGATTTATGTCAGTAAGCACTAAAGCCAAACAGTTCCTGCTGACTTCAGGCAGCTGAATAGTGCCACATCACTTTAATGTGAAATATTACTTTTTTTGGAAAAAGGTATTATTAGAATTTTTTAACCCACAATTTCTTGAAAATAAACTTTATGAAGCTGGGAATTAATCCTTTCCATGAAAAAATAAGAAATATAAGGGTTTGCTTCAGCAACCTAAAAGGAAATTGTGCTTTGATGAATTGAGAAGTATGTAATAAATTAGGGGAAGCAAATAATACTCTGCATTGTAACCTTTGCTCACAGACATGGCTGTAAGTGTTCCTTACCCTAAAGTACAACCGATAAAGGTTCCAGGCTGAATAACTCAGGTCTAGTTAGATTTTTATGTCCCTCTGAGAGCTTTCATGTCAAGTTGCCAGCTCAGGCTGAATGTGGATAAACTGAAATTCTTCATCTCCCTCCTACTCCAAATCCTCCATTTCTGTTCATCAATAATTCTGTGTCCCATCATCAAGGTGTGTAACATGGGTTTTACCTCTGAGACTGGATACTCTGTTCACTCAAGGAGTGCAGCTGCATTTTATATTTTTCTTTCGATAACAATCCTAGTGGCACGGAACAGCCTTTCTTACCCTTCATCCAGATTCCAATCTGTGGAAGCCACAGAAACACTGAGGAATCTAACTTTGAAAAACAACATTTTCTTGTTTGTACCAAGTCATAAGAATCCTGACAAGCTCATTTCTCCCACCTATCACTTTGATTTTCCTCTCAGCCACATGAGTTAGAAGCTGCTTTCCATTTCCCCACATCCTCCTCCTGTGCAGCAGCACATCTCCCATCAAATGTCAGATTCCAACCTGGATCACCTCACTTGCCACTCTTTGCTGTGCACACACCAAACACTCAAGCCAGCACATCTTCTGCAGCATCTTTTTGGTAGGAAAAATCAAACAGCAGATGAACATCAACACCCACTGTCACTTCATTCTTAAAACTCTTCTGTGCTGTGACTCGTACAGGAAAAAATCTCTTACTGACTGGATAATTTATATACTGAGACCACTTCCTCACCAGCTAAACAACACTATCTCCTTTCACTCTTTAGTTTATCTTATCAAATCTTATAATTTGTCATGTCTCTATATTGCAAAATCTATTGAGCCATCATTAACTTCTGTTCTGCATTTGTGTAAGATAAATAATACACAAATACAGAGGAATCCTGGATCTTGACTCATGTTCTTACACTGGAAAGCATTATTAATGAGATTGTTTTCCTCCTTTTTAAAGTTAAATGACAGTTTACTTCTATTATGGAAGTTGAGACTCCAGAAGAAAAATCCCACTTTAAAGAAATGGTATCATGCACCTTTAAAAAACTTCAATAAAACCCAATATTCTTTTATGCATTTCAGATTAAGCATTCAAAATGTCTCATTACTTCTGATGATTTGGAACTGGCTATAAAATTATGTATCAAAATTAGTCTTTCTTGATCACATGAATGGCTTTCAGCATGTTCTAAAGAGCCATAATTAGTAGTTTTTCATCTATTTGTTCAGCTATTTAATTTCTCTCTTTTGTTAACTATTTTTATCACCTAAATATGACTGTAATAAATTATGGACAAAGATGGGCTTCATCTATCCTGTGGGATATTAAATCCCAAGCTTCCTAAGATGGCAACAGGCATATACCTTCCTTCTGTACCATCTGCTCTTTTAAAAAAAACATCTCTATGCACAATGGTGAGATTGTTTTAACTTTCTTGTTAACAGATGCAGAAACAGCTGAATGCTTTTTCTCAGAAGCACTTAATCCACACTCCAAACCTCCACTATATCTTCTGAGGGCAATTTAAGCATTGTATCTAAACACCAATTAGAAGTAGAGTTTTCTTCATGGTAAATTTTAATAACCTGTCCTTCTTGCAAGGAAAAAAAACACCCAAACCCTTCACCACTGACAAAATTACCTCATGAAATTACTGTTTCTCACTTCCAGGCCGTTTGCATTGCAATAATTCTGCACGGAGACTGCTTGCTTCCAGCAGTTTTAGCACCTTCTGCAGTAAAACTAACACATGTGGATCTCTGGAGAGTCTTATTTTTTTCCTGTTGTCCCAGTTCTTTGCCATCAAAAATGACAATCCTGTCAGCACATCAACACGTTTAAAGACTGACCTGTGCCAGTGCACAGCCTGGAATATTGCATTAGTACAATTCCTCCAGGCTGGATAGCAACCTCTTCCCCACCAGCCAGTGTTAGCAACACTATGCAAATATTTATTGCGTGATTTTTCTTCTTTTTTTATTGGGGTTTTTTTCCCTTATTATTTCTTATTATTACTTATTCTTATTTTTCTCCTAGCATTATTGGAATTTAAATTATGTGGAATTAGAGGCATGTAATTCTTAGGCAGAGCTCCTGGCTGTGGAATTAATTCAAAATTACTAAAACAGAACTGGGTGACTTTTAATCACTCAGGTGTACTCCAGGTT
>VZTT01022520.1:0-24894 GCA_013400855.1 Buphagus erythrorhynchus
AACACGTGATGGATGAGCTCAGATGGACCCTGGAATTAGAAACATGAGGGAGAGCTGAAGGTGGCCCTGAGCAGTGACTGGTGGAGAGACCCTTGGTTCTGGTAGGATGGGGATGCAGTTTCCATATAATTGTACAGACTTGGAGGAGCCATGAGGAAGAGCAACATCTCATAGGCTTTTTTTTTTTTCACACTGTAGAGATAGACAAGTGGCTGTCAAAGGAAGCAAAGTGAACTGGAAATAAGCAGAGATTGTAATACCCTTGAGGTTGCTCACCTGAGGGAGAAAGAACTCAGACACAGGTTCACGAGTGACCTGCAGATTGAATGATTGTTGGTGCACTTGCAGCAATTTCTAGTGGAGGAATCAGTGTTTTGACCAGAGCTTCTGCAAAGCTTCTGTATTTTCATCTCTGTTGTTAAAGAAGAGATGATGCTTAGTTCTTATAATTTTGTAATTACTGTATTCACATATGTTCTAATGTTAAAGCCTAACTTGTATTTCTTCATGGGCCATTTCCAGATTCATATAAGATGTTAGCCCACACTTAGCTGATGTGCCTGTCATCAAGAAATGAGGGAAGCAGCAAAAATTAAAAATGACTAATTGTTATGTAAGGAAAATACATCAAAGATAAGTCTGGAGAACAGGACTTGGTTCAAGCATGCTGGACATGCTCCTTGTGGAGCAAAATGGAGCAGTTGGATGCTGCTTAAAGTCTCAGTCTTTTCATTTTAACTGGTATTTTGGTCAAATGAAACCTGAACCATTTTTCTGTGTGTGTGTGACACAATTTCAGCAGATGGGACTAAGGTGCTCCATTCTCAGAACAGTCTTAGTAGGAGAATGAAATCCTTTCCCCGACAGGCACTTTGAACATTGAATTATTAAATCAAAGAGCGTCACTGTCACTAGTGCCTGCTCTGGCTGCATGTATAAAGGGAAAGGGAATTGTGCTCACCTTTCCCAGNTGCATCTCAGCTGTATTTTAATACCAGTCAAAAGACAGAGGCATCAGGCAGCAGTTAATTTTATCTGTCTTAGATATGTGCCTTAAGGTGAGCCAGTTCTCTCCACTGACAATTAAGGGAACCTAAGATAATTAGTGCAGGCTGGAACATGGAGAAGCTACATAGTGAAAGCCAAGCTAATTGTAATCAGCTTATGGATGCCTAAAAGTCCTTGTGTTGGGCCTCTCGTGGTCCATCAAAGATCCCTGTAAAGAGAGTGACATCCCAGAAGCAGCAAAAAGCACAGCACTGCTCTTCTCCATGATGTGCTTTTGTAGCTATTTTGCAGTTGATAAACTCGGAAAATTACACGTGCTTTAAAGCTGAGTGTTAATTGTTCATGATTCCAGCCCTGGGGAGCTTGTCATTCCTGGAGATTAGCTCCAGAGCCTGCCTGAGCACTGTGGAGGGCAGCACTCCTCTCCATGTGGGAAAGGCTGCCTGCTGGCACTCACGGTGCACAAGGATTGGGAATGCTTTTTGCTGCAAAACTGGAGATTCCTACACATCAATACTGAGAGTCTATAGCCACCCTTTTAACTCTGTTACAGTACAAATGATGACTCAAAGAGAGGCATTCAGGTCTAATCTGTGTGAGTTCTTGTAATAAGCTTTACAATTAGAGCACAGACTCTTCCATCTAATTCACTTAATTTACGCTGGGAAATGAGATACTGTTCAACTAATCCAATGCTATTTTCTTTATTAGAGAATGAAAGCATCCTCTGAGGCTCTGGTGGGATTCAGGCTAAGCTTCTGAGGCACAAATAGTGTGAAATGCTAATGAATTAGCACGCTGCTGGAATTCCCACTTGGGATCTGGTGCCCCTCTCCTTTAGCCTCTCACCATTGGAAGGGTTGGCAGGAGGTCTGTGCCAGCTCTTTGTGCACTCAGGGTCACTCTGTAAATGTTTATTTGATAAGATGACACTGATACAGATGAACCTTCTTCAACCAGGATTTGTTCAGCTGCCTTGCCTGGTGACTGCAGTGTTTCAGGAAAGGGTTAAGAAGTTTTCTCCTGCTTTGCAGTAGCTCCTGTAAATGTTGCTGTGTTCTCTTTAATCCTTGACAGCCTAGTTGCTTAGTTTAGAACACATGTTCAAGTCACCAAGGGGCATTTCTTCTTCTTGAGGGGAAAATAGAGAGAGAATGTTTTCTCTGTTTTCATCAGGCTGATGGATCAAGTTCTCCCTTCATATCTGTGTACTACACCTGTGCTGCTGGGAGGTGTTGAGGGAATAGTCTGTAGTTTTTGAGTTTGGGGTTTTGAGGGGATGAGAGAAGACAAGCATCCTGTCAAATATTGGGTCTCTTGCTCCACTGGCTTTCTTTGGTGTTATTGATTGCTGTCCCCTGGGTTCTGCTCATCTCTTATTTTCATTGCTGTTGTGTTGATTCTCTGACCACTTTGCTCAAATCTTTCACATTTTCTGGCTCACTTTTACTTTCTCCCTTGCTTTTTGTTCATGAAATGTGTGATGAGTCCCCTGTAGACAGAAGCAGCAGCTCTTGAAGGAAAAGCAAAAAGAAAAAAGCACATTATTGTGGCGAATGAGTATTTTATATCCCAGAGTGCCAAAGTCACTTATTGCTGTGTTAGTAAATTCTGTTTGGAAGAAGCACCAGATGGAGGGCAGTGATATGGAATTTCTCACAAGATCCAAAGAACAGGGCTCCATCCCACAGCACAGGAATGCTCACAGGGGAGGTGTAAAGGTGATGTTTGCCTGCTGGGAATGCTCTGTCCATAATGGGTGGTTTGGGTGTAAAACCAAACAGTAAATGCTTTGCACTTCTGAAATGTACAAACCTAGGAAACCATTGTCCCTTGGTCTACAGGCTGTAGGAATTATAAATCTTCCTTTTCTGATACTTTTCTAGATTTTGGCTTTAATTAAATATTCAGAATTGTTGATTTCAGAATTGGTTCTGGGCACTTTTCCTGGGGCTCAGACAGACCGTATCATTCCCAGGTGGAATTTACCTGTCCAGGTGAATTAATGAATCATTTATTGCTGCTTCTGGCACACTTTATAACACTTGACACGTGCCACTTCTGTCAGCCTTTTACAGTACTGAGAGACAGATCTGAATGTCTCTCTTAGACAAAAACTGTTAGTGCACTGTCAGCACAGTGAAATCTTCTCATACTAAACATTGTAAAATCCAGGTGCCTTTTTTTCTTGTGTAATAAATGAAACTGGAAGTTTGGACCATCACTAGAAAACTAAATTTACCTGCTGCATTTATGACAATGGTAGGAAGTGTAAAAATAAGCAATGCCAGTATAAATATTGACATTCAGAGCTCTGAAGACTCATTGCTGTTGTATAAAACTAGGAAAGGTGCCCATGGATGCTGCTCAGACAATCTGGCTATTTTGTAGAAAACTATATAGATACTTTTTATTCTGTGTTTTCTCCTTAAAGGAGTTTTGAGAAGCTTAAAATTTGGTTTCCTTGCCTTTCAGTCCACAGCTGCTCGTTTAGGACTTGGTAAGAAAAGCTTTTATAATTTCCATGAGTAGGGGCATGATGAGGATCATGTTGGAAAACAGAGATCCTGCTTGTCAGGGAAAGGTCTTTGTGCAGCAGGTCCCATCTTCACCTTTTCAACCCTCAAAGAATAAGAACCACTGTGTCTCTTCTGATCTTATTTTTAGTAGAACCTGTGCTCTGTCCTATGCATGTGAGAAAACAAAACATGGAATTGTTGCACTTGGTGATACACCAGAGTTTTGTGACATTAGGGGTTCTTTTTGTCTAAAACTAGCCACAGCCCATCCCATGCCAATGAGAGTTTATGGTCACCTTATCTGTACAGTTTATCAGATGGTTTTGTTATGAAAAAGGGAGAAATTAAAAAAAAAAATCATAGTTTAAGAGGCATATCCAGCTGTTTTAAGATTGCATTTTCTATAATGTCTTTCTTTATGGATTATTTCACAGGAGAAAGTGGTAACAGTTGTTGAGGATTTTTCTCTAGTTTTTTAGTCTTCCCAGTGGCATCTTAAGGATTCATAGAGCCAATTATTCTTCCATCACGTAAAAAATGCTTAGAATTGCCTTGCTTAGAAAGCCAGATAGAGAAATATTCCAGCAGTAGAGTAGAAACACTCAGGAATATTTGCCAAAGAGTAAAATACATTTATTTTCCACAATAGTTGTAAAGTAGAGTGTTAATGGTACTAAGAGTGTAAGAGTTGAGGAAGTGTCTGGATGATGCTCTTTGTCGTTGTGGAATCCCAGAATGGTTTGGGTTGGAAGAGATCTAAAAATTAATCTCATTCCACCCCCTTCCATGGGCAGGGACACCTTCCACTGTCCCAGGCTGCTCCAAGCCCTGTCCAGCCTGGCCTTGGACACTTCCAGGGATCCAGGGGCAGCCACAGCTGCTCTGGGCACCCTGTGCCAGGGCCTGCCCACCCTCACAGGGAGGAATTTCTAATATCCAGTCTATCCCTGTCCTCTGTCACTTTAAAGCCATCATCCCTTGTCCTGTTACTATGGTTGGTGGAATTTTAGTAGGTCCCTGCAAGGAGCAGGGATTTGGACTTGATCCTTGTGGGGCTTGAGATCCTCTGTGATTCTGTTTGGTCTGTTCTGGTCCTTCATGTTAATTCTGTTTTCTCACACTCTTTGCATTACTAGAATTCATGTCATTTTCAAGCTCTAAACAGTGTTCAGCATTCTGAACTGCATTTCCTGTTTAACAGGGGTAGAAAGGCACATCCCAATTCCCTTTGTGTCTGCACAACTGGACCTGCTTTTAGATTCAGTAAAATAGACCCATGGTCAAAAACTCCTTTTTTTTTTTTTTTGAGTCTGAACTATATATTATGTGATACTTATTTTTTAAGTGAGCACCCATAAGCATTTTTCCATATCATTCCCAAGTCTGGGGTTCAGTTGGATATTCCAGCTGCAGCAGTCCAGTTCCAGATGTGCTGGTTGCTGAGAAGCCTTTGGCTTCCTCCTCCCTCTCTGGAGGAGGTTGGGAGAGTGGCTGAAAGGGAGCACCAGGCCAGGCAAAGCTTGTGATATAAAATAGTGTTGGGATGAAATGGGGCTTAAAATATGGTTGTTCACAATTACATGTGTACAAGGCCAATCTATCACCATGTTTATTTAATCAAGGTCAAACAGATTTTAATTAAAATAGTGAGCTCATAACATCAGGCTAGTCATCTGTAACTGGCAAGTGGCTTTTGTAACAGAGAGCAAAAAATGTTCTCATTTATGTGCCAGTTTTGCTAAATAATGGGTAACTTGTTTAGATCACTTGCAGTAATTTGGCACAGAGTGATATTAAAAAATAAAAGCTTTTGCTCCAGTTGGTGCGAGTAGGAAATAATCCATTATTTTCAGTGAGGTAGTACTGATTCTTTAAAAACTGCTGGAACAGCTGCTTATCTTAGTGCCTTAAATTCAGAAAATAGGAGCAACAGTTTAAATTCCTACTTTTATTACATTTTACAGCACCTGTTTTTTCAGTGGTAGAGAAAGGGGAAAATAAATGGGGGAAAGAAGGGAAACCACCATCACTTTTTTTTGGTGGGGATGATTTGGATTGGGACAAAAGTAGGGAAGATGAGCATGCTGGGTGACATCGTAATTTTTTAATCAGTTTGGCAATAATAGTTACTAAACTCGCAAGATGAGATCTTCATGTCTGCCTAGCAGGATAAACTGCTCTATTAATTAAGCTCAGTCCCATAAATCTCTTCTAAGTTGCCATCAAATCCCAAAGTAACCTGGATAATGTTGTTATTGAAATCTGCAGCCCAGGAGAATGGAGTTTAATATTTCATTTGTCTTGTGTTCAGCTATGATGTGACTTGTAAGATGTAGTTTTTGCCTTGGGAATAAAAAAACCCCAAGTCTGTCTTTTAATTGCCTTGCACCAAGAAACAAGTAATAAACTGCTTGTGATCTATAATAATTTGATTTTTAATGAAAATGTATCCACACGTTTCTTGAAAACAATTTTCTTGGAGAAATAACTTTGTAAATCAAAGCATAATCAGCCTGGCCTTTCATATCAGAAAAAGATTCTGGCAGGAGTTATGGAATGGTGCAGAATTAAAGCAGAAACAGACATTCCACGGAAAACATATCTGGCATCACTGATTTTTGTTCATGTTGGATACTTGCTGCAATTACAATTCAGATTGTTTTTTTCTCCAGATGTACAATGCACAACTCCTGCAGTCAGTCTCAAGGAGATAGGATGTTTTGTTGTAAACAGCTAAAGGAAATGAAATCAAGCCTAATTTCACTTGATCCTTTTGTACAACACTTTCTTTCTCTTCACTGAGCAGATTAACCTGCAAGAATTGTCCTGAGGGGAAAATCCAATCTTCCTCACATCATGTGGTGCTCTGAGTCCTTTCTTCCACGTTTCTGTGGGTCCTGGATTCTTCCAGTTCTTTGGGTTCTTTGAGGAAATCACCTTAAGGAGAGAGGGGTTTAGAATGATTCCCACTGAACTCTGAATTTCTTACGTTGTAACATTTACATGTTTCTTTTTCTGAGATCACAGGAAGCTTTGGGCTGGAAGGGACCTTAAAGCTCACCCAGTGCCACCCCCTGCCATGGCAGGGACACCTCCCACTGTCCCAGGCTGCTCCAAGCCCCAATGTCCAGCCTGGCCTTGGACACTTCCAGGGATCCAGGGGCAGCCACAGCTGCTCTGGGCACCCCGTGCCAGTGTTTTAAGCCCCTCTTGATAAAAATATTCTCATTTGTCACCTGAATTTCACAAGAGAATAGAGTTTGTGTCCTCTGGGCTGAGGGCAAACCACATTATAGTGTGGCAGAGGGAAGGCTAGGCAAGATTCAGGAAATTGCTCATAATCTTGCAGAGTTCAGCTCAGGTTTTCAAAGCCACAAGGTGTATGCTATTCATGTGGTTTCCAGAATGCAAGTGTTACTTACACTGACAGAGAGGGGAAAAAGAATAATAAAAATCAGGCAGGCAGCCAGAGTTCTGTAGACTTTTTTTCTTTTTCTTTTTTTTTTTTGGTAGCTTCCATCAAAGGGAGCTGCTGAGATGTCTTTTATCAGCTTGCTTTGCTTTTTCTCACAGGGGTGGTACTCAGTAGCTGGTTTCTGCCTCCTCATGCTGCTTCTCAAACATCCAGGCACTCTTCAGGTCTCATGCAGACTTTTTTGAGTAACTTTGCCCATGAAGTTGGGCAAACTTTGCAATCAAACACTATAGGCGGTGGTAATTCACTGTTGCCTTGGAGTTTTCTTAATTCTGAGCTACCAAGAGCCCCACTTAGAGCCAGTTCCAGCAGTATCCTGGGTGCTGGGCATGGGGAGATCACTGGTGTTTAAATTTGCTAATATTGTCTCAGACAGTGCTTTGATTAGAAAATATCCTGTTGTTTATCTCTATTTTGGGGGGGGATTAAGATCAGAAAACGAACAAGTGATTTGAGTTTTTCTCTCATTGGTAATTGTGTCATGTTAAGTGTTGGAATTTGGCTGAACCACAGCACCACGATCAGAGACTGGGATATTCTTCTGTGTCAGGTCACAGGGCAGAGGAAGGGCTGTGCTGGAACCCTTTTATTCATGGTTTGTGCTAAGGACACTCTGTTGTCTTTATTTAGGATTTCTTTCTCCCTCCCTCACCCTCCAAGATTCTGTTGAGTGCTGTTCATATGCTTAAAAGAGGGAGCAAGTATAAACCTCGTGATGATCTAAAAGACACTTTTAAAACAGAAAGCTGCTTTGTGGTTCCTGTATTTTCACAGGTGTTTCTCAATTGGTAACCTTACCCCCAGTGCAAGGGGGCTGAAATTTAAGCACAAAAAACCCAAGCCCAATTCTTTCCAGTAACAGATTAAATTATTATAAAAGATTTGGTGAATGAGAGGGAGAATTGTGCCTTTGTGTCTTGGTTTGAAAGACAGGTGTCTGCCAAGAAAGGCAGGATCCTCTTTTTAAAATGGAGAATGTAAATCCCCTCCCTCCAAATTATTATAATTTTAAAATTAAGGGGCTCTCAGGCAAAGATATGGGAATAGGAATAACAGTTCTTTACTAGGAAAAATTAAAATAGAAATGCAGTATTACAAAGAACAAACCCAAAAACACTGCCAGAGTCAGAATACAACCTGACACCCCATCAGTCAGTCAGGGTGTTGGCAGCAGTCCCATTAAATGGTGGCTGCATCCTCCTGCAGTGACAGATGTGGTTCTGTTGGAGCAGTGCTCCTGTAGAAGGTGCAGTTTTCCTCCAAAGGTCCAGTGATGATGTGGAAGGGTCTGGTTTTCCTCTGGAATCCAGTGGAAAAAGGCTGCTCTGATGTTCCAAATCTCAGATTTTATCTAGGTAGGAAATGCTTGGCTCCTCCCCCTGGCTGGAGCATCTCCCAATGGGATGATGGAATTTTCTCAGCCATGCAGTGGGACTCCATGGCCCATTAACAGGAGATATCTCCTGGAGGAAGGATGGGTTGTGGGAAAGATAAAGAACACTGCCCCAGCTGGTTTAACAGATGGTGACAGAATACAGACTTTTGGTCACATCCTGCATTGCAACCTAAGACACTTTGTTACAAAAGGTTTTGGGACAGCCTTACTGCACAGATACACGATGGAAATTTGGACAGCATTTTCTGATTCCTTGTGACTTGTTTTTGTCTCCAGAGCCTCCCACCCCCATCGCCCCTCCAGAGCTGCTGGCCGTGGGAGCCACGTACCTGTGGATCAAACCCAACGCCAACTCCATCATCGGGGACGGGCCCATCATCCTGAAGGAGGTGGAGTACAGGACCACCACGGGCAACTGGGCAGAGACTCACATCGTGGACTCTCCCAACTACAAACTGTGGCACCTGGACCCTGATGTGGAGTATGAGATCCGAGTGCTGCTCACGCGCCCCGGGGAAGGGGGCACAGGGCCCCCCGGGCCCCCCCTCACCACCAGGACCAAGTGTGCAGGTGAGGCTGCTGCTGCTCCCACTCCTTAACAAATGTCTGAACTGATATGGTGAATTTGGGTACATCTTGGGATGTTTTGTTTTATTCCACAGGCAGGTGTTTAGGAGCTGTTTGGTTTATGCCTGTGGTTTATCTGATAAACTCTTGCTGCAGCATGAGGCTGCTTTCTGTTGGAAAAGGCAAACAACATTGTTTCTGACCAGTCCTCCAGTAGGAAAATTGTTCTTAAGACCAGGCTGTGATAAAATTTTCACCTCTAAGTGCAGAACAAAATTTATGTTTTTCTTGGATAGTGGATCTGCAGTAGTTAATAGCAAATTGACACCTATATCAGTTTGAGTGCACTGTGGTGAAGGAGGAAACATTTAATTTTTAAGATATCTTTTTGTGTTCCATTTGATGGAACTGATTCCCCTCCTCATTTCTGACAAAGGACTGTGTTCAAACACTGTGCAGTAGCCTCCTTTTCTCTTTCATGTTGGAATGGATCAATTCTGATCCTAGGCAGAAGTAGTCTGTCTTTCTTTCTAAGCCATATTGGACTTCCCATGAAAAACTGACGGATGGTGTTGCTCATGTTTCAGATATATTGGCTATTCATCCTGTTGTCATGCATTAATCATTAGCCATTAAGGGGAATCAAGCCCTGTGCCTGGCAAGGGGATGAACAAAGCACTTTTCTGCCTCACACAACTTCATTTTCTCACATTTTTGTAATTTTTGCAAGGTCCTTACCATGGTGTGAACAAAGAACAGGGACTAAAAGGCTGCTCTCCTTTTGCTACAAACCCTCCTTCCCTCCCCACAAATTAGTGGTTTACAACATGTGGATTTAAGTACTGAAAACCTTATAAGAACATTCTGTTTCCTGTTACTCTTTCTGATCAAACAGCAAATCTGAACTGGGAAGCAGGCATCCAGAACACCCAGAATCATCCTAGGATGGCATTAAGCAGTGCAATATTAGTGTTCCTCATCCACTTCATGACATTTCCAGCAACATCCTCTTTCTCTGCCAAGAGAGGAAGCCTGGCAGGCTGACTGTGTTTAGGATGGCACATCCTGTATTGTGAAGGTTGTAAATTAGTGAACATTTATTGCCCCTTTGAGAAGATCTGGTTAAAAATAAATAAATCTGAGCACAAGGCCCTGACATGCAGGTATTTGCTTGGTTCAGCACCTGTTCTTAGGTAGAATACAGATGTTAAAGGCTTTGCAGCAGCTGTGTGGAAAGCATGAAGTGACATTGATGATGTCCTGGCCTGTTTGGGAAGTTGGCACATGTTCTGCTGCTCAGCTTCTGGCTTCCTTCTCCTTCCCTAGTGTGGTCAAATTCTCTGACATCACCAGAAGTCACTGCAGGCCTGGCCTGGGACTGTGCATTTGCAGATGGAAATGTGATATGCTCAGATTTGGTCTGGGGTTGATGTATTGTCACTTTGCAGTCACACTCTGCAGCAGCCAAACTTTCCAACCTCTCTGCCTTACCTGTAAAAAATGGTGGGTTTAGCTTAATTCAGGAGTTAAGGTAAAAAAAAGTTGTACTTAATGTCTTGTCCTGTGTCCCAGATTGCTGAGTTTCCTGCCCTGCTCTGGTATCGACTGACACCGAGAAGGATGACGTGGATAATTTGTTCAAATTGGCAAAGCTGAGGCACTTTCTGTTTTCCATCCTATTTTACTAATGAAAATCTAACTGGAGAAGGTCATTCTGTTAATGTTAGCTGTCATGCAGGCCTTGTTGAGATTGATGGCAATGGCATTTATGTTTTGTTTAGGGCACTGGGTAGAAGAAATCATAATGATCTTGATCTAAGTGTGGACTAAGAGGAAGGGAGAGACTTAATAGCTAAAGATGTACAATTTCACCAAATGCCAGCTGAAATGATAGACAAGAAAATGCAACTCATTATTCCAATTTTCATACGTTGTGGAACTCCTTCAAAACACCGTTTTGAGGGTAATTACACAAAACTTTCACGGTGAAGATTTTCAAAAATGTGCTGAACTGAGAAAACAACTCGGCTGCCTTGATTTTCCTAAGAGTACCTAATGAATGACATCAGGGAAAATTGAGGGGTTTTTAAATAGTTGAGGGATGAGTGATGCTGCTTTTATTTTTTGATTTTTTGGTTGTTTTTACTTTGTCTTTACTTTTTCTGAGCAAGAGGGAAGTATCAAACTCCTACACATTTGTATGCAATCAGCAGGTGATTGGAGCAGCCCAGTTTAATGCACTGTTTGGTGTTGTGCTGTGTTTATTAAGCCCATAAATAAAGGTAACAGAATTGATTGCACAAGTAAGAGTAGAGAATATCACCTGTACTGGAGAAGCATTTACTTATTTAAATTGCTAGAAACCAGTGAAACAATAAACAGAAGGTGGCTGAACCTTCTAAGAGAGAGAAGTCCATATCCCTTGTAACTAAATACTCTTCCCTGGCTCTTTTCACAAAGAGACTGATATTTTTTGTTCTGGGGTAACTGAGTAACCGCTAGCCTTCAATTTAAGCACAAGTTGCATTGAGATTCTTATTTAAAGATGAAAATGAGAAGGATTTGTGAATGACCATGCTTCTCTTCCACTTCAAATCAAGCAGCAGAAGTTAATTTACAAAGTTGCCCTAGTCTCCTGTGTGTTTCTTGACTGTCAGCTTTGCATCAGAGCAAAAGCATGGCCAGGATGCTCCAGCATGAGCTCAGACATCATGACAACTCTTACCAAAATCATTAGTTTCAGATTTTGATCACACTGAATGGAAGGTGTTTATATGGACTTGAAAAGGTTTTTTTTTAATTAGCTAAAACCCATAAGGTAATTATGGAAGGTGCTGCTCTACATGAGCATAAAGAAGTTTTATTAAACTGGATAGTATCTAAATTTCTGTTAGCAGTATGGGCCCAGGCATGTAACCCTACTGGTGATGCTTTTGGTGTTCTACAGGACAGCATTACAAGATTTAATTAATAATTGACTTATAGAAATAATACTGAAAATTAAATCCCAGCTTACTTCCTTCAAGGAAAAGAAAATACTGCCAGAAAATACAGCAAACTCTGCATAAATGATTTGTTTGCTTGTTTGTTGCAGGTTTTGTGTTTTGGATTTGAATTTGTTTTTTTCATGGACTGCGATAGGTCGTGACTTGGGACAGGAAAAGATGAAATGACCTTGAGGCATAACCCAGTAAAGTGTCAGTCAGGGGGAAGAGCTGCTCAGCAGGGAATGGGGAAAAGAGAGAGATTGTTTAAGGTTAAGACCAGACATGGGGTTGAAGGTTGGTTAAAGGAAGGATAGATATAAAACATTAGTGTTTATCCCCAAAATAATAGGTTGAGGAGATAACAGGATTAGAATAAAGTGTTTGAACACAGTTCCCAATAGTGCCTAGTATTCAGCACTGGTTCTCTAAGTGTGGGGCCTTTTTGGCCATCCTCTATAGATAAACAGCGATTTTAAAATCCTTGTTCCATGGCCTTTGTTCACAGGAGTGTGCTTTGGGAAGCTTGAAGCTTATTTTCTTCTCTGTGCTTATTGACTATTCCTCTGGTTTTTTTTTTGTTGTTTGTTTTTTGTTTTGTTTTTTCTCCCAGTTCAGTTTCCACAGAAAGGCAGAATAAGGGAAAAGTTGTTTTTAGCTCTAGTGGATGGAAAAAAGGGAAAAGTTGCATTTGAGGTCATCATCATGCAGGGAGTCTCATCTGAAAACTGTTTGCTTCTAGTGAGGCAAACTCACATGAAAAACAAGTCCAAAGAGTAATATTTAAATGAATATCAATAAAGGGACAGAGTAAATGCTTTCTTTATGGTTAATACTTACTCCTGATGAAAATACTGCTTTGAACATTTCCTTCTCTTTAGCTTCATTAGAACATTGTCTGATTTTCATTAGCTCTTGAGATTACAGCAGGGATGCCCCAGGGGGACCTTCTACCTCTCTAAAACTCCCTGAAAAGAGATTGTGGCCAGGTGGGGATCAGGCTCTGCTCCCAGGGAACAAGTGGCAGAAGGAGAGAAAACAGTCCCAGGTTGTGTTAGGGGAGGTTTAAATTGGATATTAGGAAAAAATTCCTTACTGAAAGGGTTGTCAGGCATTGGAACAGGCTGCTCAGGGCAGCCCTCCATCGCTGGGAGTGTTCAAATGGTGTTGAACATGGTTTAGTGGTGAACATGGTGCTGTTGAGTTAATGGTTGAACTCTGATCCTAGAGGGCTTTTCCAGCCTTTATGACTTTATAATTCTCTGCCTTTTGGCAGAGAATTGGATGTTGTTGTTGGGATTGTTGTTGGATGATGACAACAGGTTGTAAAATGACTTGTAAAATGGGGACAGCTTTATAATCTTGTGGTTTGGAAGAGGGAAACTTCAGTCTGGCAGGAGAATTGTTTGGTAAGGAATGGGAGGGGAGAAAAAGTGCTGAGAACCCCCCCATCATCTCCCCCCAGAGAACACATGGCAGTGATTCCTCATGGGACAGCCTTGTGCTCGTAAGTTTGCCCTGATATAAGAAATTCCCATGGCTCACATGCAGCCTCTCCCTTCAGATAAGCTGCTGGAAACTGCCTTAGTCAGCACAGGGTGATTTAGCTCCTGCAAAAAGGAGCAGTTGTCAAGATCAATACTCAATTTTTGGTGTAGGCCTAGGGAAATAAAAGTTCTTGAATGATGGGGCTGAATTCGTTACTCCTTTTAAAAATAGTCCGGATGCAGTCACTGATACAAATGCAAATGATCTGAACATTCCGAGTTTGATATGGTGCTGCCAAGTAGCTGGAAAACTTTTCTGTCTGGTGGTTGTTGACAGGTGACTTTGTTGCCATGAAATCTAGTGAGGTTTACCAGTAGTAAGCAGCTTTTGCCATTTTTTTGTTGGTTTAAGGGAATAGTTCCAAATTTGTAGAAATAGTTCTGGTTTTTGCTCTATTACAGGTGAAAAGAAAGTATTTGCACACTGTTATGATATGTATGAACTGAACAACCACAAGCATGTGCACTGAGTATGAGTTCAAAACCACTTCTTTCTGGTCTAATTTTAAGGTGATATCTCCCATTAAATAGGAAACTTCCACATGTTAGTGTTGAAAAAATGTGACTCAAGGTCAATCAATGTGATCAAATCACTCAAATGTGACTTGCTACACTGCTGCCTTCATTTTTTTTCTCAAGCTTATAATAAAAAAAAAATCTCAGATCTATGAGTCAAAGCACTGCACAAAAGGCATAGCAAGTGATTTGAAAGAGTGTTCTGTACAACTGACTTTTGGTACTGTTGAAATCACTGATTCACAGACTAATTTAACTTGGAGCTACTCTAAGCCTTGTGCTGAAAGGTGCATTCATTTCCCCTATTAATATTAAATTTTAACTCTTGGCTCCAGTCTCCTGTAACTTTAAATGGAGAAGGTGAGGGAAATAGAGGCTTTTTTTAGCAAGTGAAGGAAAACTTTATCATAGAATTCTAGAATATTCCTGAGCTGGGAGGGACCCCCAGGATGAGGCAGGGCAGCCCCCAGCCCTGCACAGACACCCCAACAACCCCACCCTGAGCATCCCTGGCAGCGCTGTCCAAACGCTCCTGCAGCTCTGGCAGCCTCGGGGCTGAGTTTGGGTCTGTGGATCCCCCAAAGCCTGGGAGACTGGGACCCATTCTAGGGACATTCCCTACCTTGATGATTGGAGCTCTGATTTCATTCCACCTCAAATATCCTTTGGCATGTCAGCCTGGGGGATTAGAGTTACAGAAATACAATATTCCTTCATTTTCATCCTTGATCCCCAGTTTGTGCTTGGAAACAGCCTGGCAGCATTGCTGAAAGACAGAGGCTTCATCCTAAGGGATTAAATCCCTTTGCATGCAAGATGATGATTTTTCCCTGCAAAATTGATTAAATAGATAAATATATCTTGATTTCTGCTTTATTCTTTCCACCTCCTCACTTATTTTTTGTTGGAGTAGAAAGACAGCACCTACCCTTTGATTAACAATTGAAAAACGTGGGGGAGAAAAGAAAAGGTGATGTATTTCTTGATGACAAATGTATTTCTGGTTTCTCTTCAAGTTACAGCTGGTTTCACATACAGAGGTGTCCCAGGCAAAAAGCATCTTCTTGAGTAACCCTCAGGATCAAGTTATGGCTGTGTTGGTTGTAGCAATGTGGTTGCCCTGGAAAGACACCTTTCAAAGAATGGAGGATAGATTGGATCTGTGAATTATTTACTGGAAAAGATTTGAAAGAAGGAGCAGCTCTGTCCTCTGAGATATAATAACAGTGACAACCTGTATGGGACAGAAAGAATCTGGGAGGAGATTAAATGGTGAAAGGGGAGCAGAGTGCTTTGGTGCATTTGGAGTGACTGAGGGAATGCAGGACTCCTGAAAAGCCAGATTGTTGGAGCTGACAGGATCCTTGCTTTGGTGTGAGGCTCTGATCCATCCAGAGTTCAGGCACTAAATTCTGTGTGTGGGAAGGCAGCAACATGCAGAGGGGAGGCTGGGATTTACTGCTGGAGCACATCAGTGTGCCATAAATCTGATATTTGTTTCCAGCACTGACCAATCCCCAAACATTCCTGAGTCTCCCAAAGCCTGCCCCCCTATTGCCTTTAACCATGGGACATATGGTGAGGATTTTTCTTTATCCTGATCCTTGCAGAAGATCAGCTTTTTGTCCTGAGGCCTGGGGATTGATTGCCCTTATCTTAGTCTGCATAAATACAGTTCTGAATATAAATCCAGCCACAATAGTGCTTTGGTCTGGATTTTTTTTTTCCCCAGAGGGATTTTGCTCACGATGGATTTAAATTCTAGGGATTTACCATTTTTATCTGCAAAGGTGGTTTGTTATCCAGAAATGTTTTATTTTAATTTTTATTTATTAGGAGGAAGTCTTGTTATTCATTTCCACATCATACTGTTTCTGTCTGGTGCTGTTGCTGTTTAATTTAATATTTTTCCAGAATGTGGTTTGAATTTATAATTATTTTTGGAGTGGGCAGGCTGGTCAGGAAGATGACAACTTCCAGAAAGGCATAAGGCTCTTATGCCAAGAACTGTTCCCACTAATGGTGGGATTTCACAACTTCTCCCAAAAGAAGTGAACCCTCCCAGCTCTTGCTTTCACACCAGCTGAATTTAGGACACTGTTCTTTTTGATGTTTCTTGTCTCCTGAGTTCTGTCCAGGCTTCCTCCCAAACAGCTATTCTTAATCTAAAGAGGCAAAAATAGAAAAGGAGAGAGGAGGAAACAAAACAAAAAAAGCCTAAAACAAAACCAACAAAACCCCATTCTGTTTTGTTGGACTCAGAAAAATCCTCGAGCCTGGCTTGACTTTGTGGTGTTACAGATGTAAGGCAGCTGGACACCTGCTGTATGCACACTGCTCTGCTGAGGGAAAAGTGGGTTTGGTCACATTTGGAGGGAATACAAACCAGCTGGATTTTTGCTGCAGTTTTTTAAGGATGTGTTTCTGCAGCTTGAGGTGCTTGAGAGTGTCCAGGGAAGGGAACAGAGCTGGGAAGGGGCTGGAGCCCCAGGAGAGGCTGAGGGAGCTGGAAAGGGGCTCAGCCTGGAGAAAAGGAGGCTCAGGGGGGACCTTGTGGCTCTGCACAACTCCCTGACAGGAGGGGACAGCTGGGGGGGATGGGCTCTGGGAACAGGGACAGGGACAGGAGGAGAGGGAACAGCCTCAGGCTGGGTCAGGAGAGGCTCAGGTTGGACACCAGCAGGAATTTTTTCACAGAAAGGATGGTTGAACGTTGGAAGTGGCTGACCAAGGAGTAGTTGAGTCCCCAGCCCTGGAGGGTCCAAGGAACACCTGGCTGTGGCACTCAGTGCTCTGGGCTGGGTGTCAGGGTGGGGACTGGGCACAGGTTGGACTGGATGAACTTGGAAATCTTTTCCAACCTCAGTAATTCTGTGATTCTGTGTGAGTATGCTGGGCACGATTGAAAACTCTTACGAGGTCACTGACAGAACAGGCCCCTGTGAATGATTCCAGATACTCAGGACTGGAGTCTGGACACAAGTGGAACCAAACCAAAACTGCCTCACCTGCTATGTTACCCTGGGTTAATCAGGGAGCTGGGTTCTTTGTGCACAACACAACGGTGGTTGAGTTTTCTTGTGTGCTTTTGGATAATTGAATGATTCCTCTTTTCAGCTTGCTTAACAAAATTGTACAGGGAGGGAAGAAACATAAGCAGATATTTGATGTGTTAATAACTTCTTCCCTGCTTGCTTGTGCAGCTTCCATTTCAGCATTCTCAATTTAAAGGTTTTTCCAGTGTGGGCCTAAAAATATGACTTCTTAGCTCGTGCAAACCTGGCACTGCTTTGCCCAAGTCAGCATTTTACACCCACTGAAAATCTGCCCCACCATTTGCAAAAACAGGCCAAGCATTTTTCCTCAATTGTCACTCAGTCCCCTGCTAAAAGCAATTTCATTTAAATTGCATGGTGTCTTTTAGTCTTCAGTTAAGAGGCATCTTTCATAACATCTCATCCCTTATTTCCATGTTATTACTGCCTGTGTTGGCTTTCCGAGGGTGCACGAGAGGATCGCCTCCAGCTGCGGCTTTATCCCCGTGTGAAAAGCCCAGGCAGTGGGAGGAAGCTGAGAAGGAGATGCTGTGTGTGTGTTCCCCATTGAGCTGGGGCTCAGGAGGACCTGAGGGAGGTGGCTTTGCTTCCTCTGTGCCATAACTCATCCTGGGAATCAATGACAGACCCATCCTTGCAAAGCATCCATTCAGGATTTGCATAGTCATGATCCCATCTTTGTCCTGGGACAAGCATTGCTTCCTGCTTGTGTTTCTCTTGTTGCTTTTCCAAAGGCAGCTGAAACATAAATGACTTTCATTTTCAAACGTGTTTTTAATATGCACAAGTCTGCTTTGAAAAGCACTCAAATAATAAGAGATGCTGAGACTTTATACACTGAAAGTGGCCAATTTTAAACAATTCAAAGAATAAAATGCACATTAATTGGCTTTCAAGGATGCTTTAACATAGAGTACAAAAGCCAGGCAGAGGCAAAGTGGAAGAGAGCACTACATTTTTACCATGCTAAGGCTTTTAACCCTGAGGCATTTTCAAGACATTTAGGAACAGTTTTCTTCCTTACATGTTTAGCTGTTCTACATTTTGTCATAAATATTTTACCCTTTTATTTTTCCCCAGTGGACTCTGAAATGTTGAGATGAACATGACTTCTTGTTTAACACTTGGCAACTCATCCAGATGAGCAGGGCTTTTGCACAGCTGGGGACAAAAAGGAGAAGGCAGGTTGGTGTCTTAAATCGTGCTGCAGAACCAGCAGATGGAGCATGAGAGTACGCAACCCGGTTTGCAGTGGTGTGTCTGTCTGCACAACCACGTAGCATTTTCGTATTGTTTGAGCTTGAAAATGGACTTTTAAAAGTCACTTTCAGCCACCTGTTCTGCCCATGAGCATTTCTGCTGCCTGTTAAAGGCGGTACCTGAACATGACAAACCCAGAGCAGAGCTCTCATTCCCCTCTGAGGAGTTCTGGGGTCCCTTCACAGTTCCCATTACACAGGTGGAAAGCAAAGACCCCCAATCTCCCAGGCTGTGGATTTGTGATCCAGCTGATTGCCATGGCCATGGGACTGGATTGGGGCTTTTACACTTAGCCACCCTTTTAATTATTTGTTATTCAACTGAGTACAGTGAGGAAAAGGAAATGCTTTCAACTCCTTTAAACTTATTTTTGTTTTTTAGTTTCATAAGCTAAAAGCTTAAAAGCTTTGGGCTTTTATTTATTTAGTTTTTCTTTAGCTGTTTGGTTTTTTTTATGTGAAGCAGTAACATATTTTATGACTTTAGAAATAATACTGAAGTACAAACCATAGCTGTGACCGCATCAAAGTACTCCAATATTTCTGGGGAGACTTAGAGGCCTGAGCATCCAAATCAGCCTGACAGTTGTTATTACAATGTATTTTGCTCAAGATCCACAAATCCTCATTTCAGCTGCCAATAATCCTTCAAATTATTAAACTAAAATCTTAGTGCAGAGACCATCAGAAGGAGGTTGAAAGCGAGACCACAACTCACAGGATAACAAAATCTGAAAGCCTGAACGTCGTAATTTCCTCCTTTTGGCACTTGGAGATGTTTTCTAACATTCCCTGGAGAAGAAAAAAAACCAGGAAGGAAGTAGGTCTTACAAATAGATCCAAACCACCAGAAATTGATTTGTTCATTAATAAAGTTTGATGAAAATCTTTGGTGAGCCTGGAAGATTAGATTATAGATCAAGGAACTCCACCACTTGGAAGATAAAGCCTTCAAGGATAACTGTATTTAATAACGTTTTTAATAAGAAGATAAACTGTTGGCATGAAGTTGGCTGTTTTAACAGAGGAGGGACTGAGGCAGAGGAGTGGGATGCTGAATTTAAGACAAGGAATGCTGCACCAAAGGCAATGCTATTTATGAACTTCTATATTTGTATAAAACCAGTTCTTCACAGTTGGTTTTATCCCCTTCAGATGGATTATTTTAACCTATTATAGGAATAAGACCTGCTTTCCACCTGTTCTATCAGTCCCTTTGGTACAGTGTTTATGTTTACATTCATAACACATTCCTCTGTCTAAAGATCCACACAGTTCTTTTTCCTGGACAGAAAGAATCCTATCTCATTAAAGAAACTGTGCCTGAAAGCAACTCTAGAGCTGTGATGGTTTTTTATTTCATATGGAATTAAAACTGTCTTATGGCAGCTCAGACAAAGCAGTTGCTGCTCTAAGATTGAATAAATGTCTTTTTTGTTGTCTGATAGGTGCTGTAGATTAAAATCCAGGTCTGAAGTGCTGAATTTTCATTATATGATTTGCTCTGTGGTAGTGGAAGGGGTTTCAGGTGATAAGAGTTAAGTTTCTTGTAAACACTGATTCCCATCACATCTCAGCATGTATGTTATCTTTTCCTTCAAGATCAGACAAGGCACTCATACAAGTTTCAGGTATAAAACTTCCCTTTCCTTTGTGAAAACTCAACTTTTCTGCTTGTGGTTTTTGTCCTGCTCTTCTAAAGAAACCAGGAACCACAGAGTTGAAAGATGAACTTTGCAGTACCTGGCATAAGATCTGCAGAGTGAAATGAATTTTGTATCTACTTTTATTGTTCCCATTTCTGTTCTGAAGCTGTTTTCAATACTTGTTGCTTCCAGTTAATGTTGTGTATGTGAACTCCAGATAGGCACCTTCTGCCAGCCTTCTCCTGTCTAGGAGAGGCAGTTGAGAGCTTTCCCCTGATCCAGCTGGCACAGCACAGCAAATATTTACTTATTTTCAAACAGAAGCAAATATCTCAGTATGAAAGAGTTGGAAGCAGACTCTGTGCAAACAGGTGCTTCATATTCTATTGGTGTGTTA
This sequence comes from Buphagus erythrorhynchus, assembly GCA_013400855.1. Taxonomy (NCBI): domain Eukaryota; kingdom Metazoa; phylum Chordata; class Aves; order Passeriformes; family Sturnidae; genus Buphagus; species Buphagus erythrorhynchus. The sequence goes on from VZTT01022520.1 coordinate 20,371, forward strand.
TGCTGCAAGCCATCAGGCATTTATAGAGAATTTTCCACTGGCACTCATGGGATTGAGGCTCACAGGTTGGTGTCAGCACTCCTGGGCTTTCAGACTTGGTTAATTAATTTGTATGAGCGATAGTTTGTCTGTCCCTATTTGTCTCTGCCTGTCCCAGAGTAAAAGATGCTCTTGCTTATAATAAGAAATAATCTCCAAACCTGACTGTGGTGGCCTGTGCTAGAAGTAACATTGCCTTGTTAAAGTCCTCTTTAGGCTATAGGATTGTACCTTTGTGCTGAATGCACGATCATTATCTGCTTGTTACTCTGGCCTTTTGGCTGTCCCAGGGGTGTCCCTTGGCAGTGAAATACTGAGAAGATTTAAAAACAAGTACTGGTTACTGAGAGAGGGGAGGGCAGAGCATTGTCTGTGCTCCAGGTGTGTTAAGCGAAGGTAACATCATTAAAGGTACGATGTAAGAACATAAAAGAAAAAAAAGAGAAGAGGTGGGCTATTTTTATTCTATAGCAAAACTCTCAAATTCTTTTCTAGCAGTGCTGTTTGTTGAGTGTATGTTTTCTGTTCTAAATTGCTTTAGTACTGTTGGGTGTCTTTATTCTGATTTTTGTGGGTTTTTTTTTCTGGTTAGAGCATTTGAGCTCAGATATTTGCACTGCATCACCTTAATTTTGAACAATGAAGAAACGTGTTCATATGTTAGTTCTTTAACCACAATATTCCAGCAGCTATCAGGTCTTGTGGCCACCTCTGCTTAGTTGCAACACAGGGCTCTGAAATATCCACCTTTTGCCTTATTTATCACAGAATGGTTGGGTTGGAAGAGAGCTTAAAGCTCATCTTGTTCCACCCCCTGCCATGGGCAGGGACACTTTCCCCTATCCCAGAGTGCTCCAAGCCCCATCCAACCTGGCCTTGGACACTCCCAGGAATCCAGGGGCATCCACCAAAAAGATCCAAAAATTCCAATGTGAATTTGTGTCTTACAGCTTTGTCCACACACTTCTGGAACTCTGGTGGGCTTTTATTTGTTCATATTTATTCAGCTTGCCAGGGTCATGTCTACTATGAAGAATCTAGAGTGTGCCTGGCACAGAATCCTTTTTGTATCTTTACAGAGGGCACAATGTTCTGTTTTTCATGGCAGCTGTCTAGAGGCTCATCCTCCACAACTGTCCCCTAGCATTTGTTCCACTTAGAAGCTGATGAAGTTAAGGGGAAACAGGAGGAGTTGTAGAAACTCAGAATAGATCTAGATCTCAGATTTTTCAATGACAAGATAATTATTAAAATCTATATATGTTCTGTGCAATGTACTCTCTGTCCACCAAAAATAACTGAAGGCTCTGTGACCTGCCTGCGACACAACCATGTTGGACATTGCTTTTGTGCAAAAATGGAATTTTCTGCTCAAAAGTTCTTTCCTGTGAAGTCATGACTTGATGAGGTTGATGGGAAAGGGATGAGTCTTCATTTAAATTTTCCCAGAATACTCAGGCTTCAGAAACAATAATACTTGGAAGAACATGTAAAGAGGTTTGTTTTTTTCCAGCACACTTCCCTCATTCATGGTATGAAAATGGACCTGACAAATAATTCAGTTTCTTTGTAGAAGGTGTCCCCACCCATGGCAGGGGGTTGGAGTGAGATGAATGTTAAGGACCCTTCCAGCCTAAGCCCTGCTGGGGTCTGGTGACTCAGCTCTGTAATCTCTGGTGCCTGTAAAACAGCTTTTCCTCCCTCAGGGATGTGTTTCCCTCACTGCAGCACCCATCCCCTGTTAACCATCCCCCTTGGCACAATCATTCTTATCCCTTCAACCCTTTCCAACTGCATTGCTCAGATCTTTTTCAGCTGTCAGCAAATCTTAACAGTTCCTCCCTTAACCCAGACATTCCCACCCAGACAGATGTGTCTGTGTGCCCCCACTGGAGGTAAATAACTCGAAGAAGAGGTTATCCTTCAGATGCTAGGTGAGAAAAGCAGGATGGGATTAAACTGCTGCCTGAGTTACAGATTTACAAGCATCGTGCAGACATCCCTTTAATTCAGCACAGGAGGACAAACCCTTGCACACTGCAGAGATTGCACAGGAGTCACAGAATGCCATTGCCTCTGATCATGTACTTGAATGTGTTGACAGACAGAAATGCTTTTAAACTCAAATGCCTTTAAGACTTTGTGAAACAAGTCCTACCTCGGGTTGTCCCCAGGGTTAAGGACCAGGGTAGTAATGGTATATCACCTTCAGCATTTCCTTCAAATATGCCTTCCTTAAAGGAGTTGGGCTGCAGTAGCAAACTGTAGCCTGCAGCACTCTCTCTGTTCCCTCCTGAGAGCACGAGGACACTGGGAGATGCTCTGGGCCCCTTCACACCACTGCAGGTTTCCTTCTTGTGTATTCAGAGCACAGGGACAGCAGTGATGTGGTCACATTTTGGGCAGCAAAGCTGAGTGATTCCCAGACTCTGTCAAGGTCTATCCTTAAAAATCCTTCCTGCTTGGCTTTTGGGATATTTATGAGAGTTACAGTGCTGTTGGTTGAAAGAACTCAAAAACCCTGAGTCAGAAACCACTCTTTCCCCACTCTGTATTCATGGACTCTCAGGAAATGTGGTGTGGATTTCTTAATGTATTTAAACCTTCCTCTTGCTTTTCCTTTCATCAATAAGTGTCAGGCACATATCACTCATTCATTCTCCATGCAAAACTGTGACCCTGTGCTTCCAGGCTGCTGTCTATGTTCTCCTGTCTGCTGCATTGTTTCTCCTCAGGATGGAAAACCTTTCTGGAGTGGCAAAGCTGGCAGCTTTCTCTGTGATATGCTGGCACAGGAAAATGGGAATTTATTTTAGCTTGGTGGTGGCTCCATGTCTGCTTCAGGCATCAAGGAGATGAAGGTGGGGGCAGGTTGCTAAAACAGCTCTGTGAGACCTATTCCTTGTTCTCCCTCATGTCCAGCTCCAAGTGAGTCAACAGAGAGTGGAATGTGGAGCCAGAGCTTTGAGGCTGGCTGAGAACCTGGCTGGAAGTTCTTTCTCCAGCCTCAAAAAGCTGCTGAGAAAGAAGCTGCCCTCACTGCCTGCATTTGCTCTCCTTGCTGTGCCACAGGGAGGTGGAAGCAGCTCTGTTCCTCTTCCAGAGGTCCCCATGGAGCACCAGGAGCGCCTCTGCTGCCACAGGGAACACGCAGCACTGTGGCTCCTTCTGATCACACTCAGCTCAAACAATTCTCTGAGCTTTCTGGGTTTCTTTCAGAGGTACCCACCAAATTATACAGCTTGCTATAATTTTAGCTTTGCTTACACTAAAATACCACTCTAGACTATCTAGGGAGCCCTGCTCTGTGTTGTCTGCTGGAAGAGAGGCGTGGGAGCCTCAGGATCTGTTCCAGTCTGTGTGATGTGCAGAGCTTTACATGTCCTACACTGCTGAGCATGCACCACACTGGAGACATCCACCAGGGGAGCTTTGACAGGACTTTCAGCAAGCACTGCTCATTGGCAGCTTGTTTTTTTCGTGTATGGTGGTTTTTGTGTCTTTTAATGTGCACAGTTCAATTTAGAGAGGAGCAGCAGTAGATGTTGGGAATGCTGTCAAGATCACTGTGGATATAGCAGTGCTGGGTTGAGTGCTGTTCAACTTTTACACTATCATCTCTCTCACTTCTGTTTCCTTTATTTTCTTTAAATTTTATTATCTCTCATCTGGTGAAAAAGCAGTATTTGAATTTCAGAGCTGAGCTGGTACTCTGTCCTGTGGGAATAAGAGCTCAGCTTCTCCTCCCTCAAAGCACAGTCTCAGATCTCTGTTTCCTTTAAGTGCTGTCCCAGCTTTCAGCTGTCGAGTATACTGTGCAGACGGACTGGTGTGTGAAGGGGGTAGTGAATCCTGCTGCCTTCAGATTCTAGGAATTGTCCTAGGAGGATGAGACACTGTGGAATAGGATCTTTTTTCTTCCTATAAATTGTGTTGTCTGGGTAAGAATTTTGGGTTTTAATTAATGTTTTTAGAAACTTGCATGGTGAGTTAAGCCATTTTTGAACAATAAATCAGCCATTATATCATTCCTTAGGCACAATTTCTTAACTGGGGGGAAAATTGCCTGAAGATGTATATTTGAAAAGTTGTTTGTAGGGAGAGGGAAGTAACCTCCAAATAAAATGTGTGGCAATTTTTTAACTAAGTCAGGTCACTTGCTTAGAAGCAGCTTTGAGGAGGCTTTCATTATTTTATCCCATAGAATGTATTTTTTATAATAATGTAAGTTGGTGACATTTTGCCTGTGCAGTCCCTTGCAGAGAGGAAGTGGTGTTTGTTCTGTGTGTCTGTGCTTATTTCCCTCAGAATCTGCCATCCTGTGTGTCTGTGCTCTGGGAACCTGACCTGTGTCCCAGCTCACAGCCCCTGACCCAATATTGATAAATTGATATGAGCACAGACTGGGAGAAGCCCTGTGGAGAAGCACTTGGGGATTCTCATGGCTGGAAAGCTGGACATTTTTATATGGACAGAGAGTGACAG
>VZTT01022521.1:0-23724 GCA_013400855.1 Buphagus erythrorhynchus
CCGGCCCGAGCCCCCGCCCCGGACCCATGCGGCGGCTCCGGGAGCGGTTCCGGAGGTGAGCTGGCCGCGACCCCCGGCGGGGATGGGATCCCCTCGCTGCCCGAGCCGCTCCCCGCGCGGTGGGAGCCCCGGGCGGAGTGAGGGCTGGTGGGGGAGCCGGGGGTTTCTTAGCAGTGCCGGGCGGGGAGGGCAGCGGGGTCCCGAGGGTGTGTGGGGGTTGAGCAGGGTCTTTTGTTTGTTTGTGTTTGTTTGTTCATCGCCGTTAAGTGGGTGAAGGTTCGCGCATCCGGCCGTGTGTCACAGCCGCGCATCGCGGGGCCCGACCTGTGGCTCCTGGGCCGGGCTGGGTCAGCACCCGCGGGGCTGTGGAGCTCCTCGTTCTGCTGCCTCGAGAGCGCACTGGGTGTTGTGGAGCCACAGAATGCTCTGGGTTGGAAGCGCCTTAGAGCCCATCTCATTCCACCTCCTGCTATGGGCAGGGACACCTTGCACCGTCCCAGGGTGCTCCAAGCCCTGTCCAGCCTGGCCTTGGACGCTCCCAGGGATGGGGCAGCTGCAGCTTCGCTGTGACAGGGCCTCAGCATCCTCACAGGGAATAATTTCTTCTTGCTATCCAAGCTAAATCTATGCTTTTGCAGCTTAAAAATCAACCCTCGTTCAGCTTAAGATGCTGCACATGCTCACGGGGAGGTTGATTGAGTAACTGCAGTAGTGGTTCTTGGATAAACATCTGTGGGCTTTGGTTCTGCATTGCCCAGAGCCCAGATCCAGGCTGATAACTGTTGATGGACAGCCCATCTCCTGGTGAGGCCAGTGCCTTCCCTGACCTGCTACCTGCTGTAGGGCTGCCCTGCTCTCCTTTCACCAGCTTGCTCAAGAAGCTGAAACCTAAGTATTAAAAGGGAAATAAAACTGAAAGAGAAAAATATTAATGCGGTCGGACGTGGTTTCTGGGCTAGCCCACACCTTGGCTGGCTGGTCCCTTGCCCCTGAGCTCAGATGTGCTGCAGCACCTGGGGTGACTTGTGATTGTGGCCCACTCTTTGCTTGAATTGCTGCCTTTCGTGCTTGCCAGAAGGCTGGGGAGGCTTGGAGGAGGTCAGTGGGATGCACAGACACTTTTTTCCGTGACCCAATCTATGTATGGTAGCAGAGTTGTTTGTGGATTCTCAGAGTATTGCAGGTTTCCTTTTATCTTTAGTATCGTGCTGTAAGTACATGAACCTTCACACAGCATGTGATTTCACTGGTATTTCCAAATAAGGGAACTGCTTCTGCCCTGATCTGAATTATTTCTGTGCATCAGATATTCAGTGGTAGTAAAGATTATGTGAGCAATTGCAGACCACAGCTAGATACTGTCAAATCCAGGAAGGAAGGTGCCTAGTGCAGAGGAAGATGGATCTACTTTTAACTGGATGAATTTGTAAAGAGGAAATATCAGCCAATTTAGTCAAAGCAAGCAAGCATTTTATAAATCCTTTAGTTTCTGTTCAAAATCTAATCTAAGTGGTCATCAGGAAAATGTAGTGCAGATATGTTTTGACCTGCTTGTAATTTTTTTTGTTTTCCTTTTGAAAACAAAGAGCCTAGATAACATCCTAGATACTGAAGCATATGTTTAGATAATGAAGCAATTTTTAACCCCATTTGATGCATGCTACTGCTGGTTTTGTGGAGTTACGCCCACCTTGTTGCAGTTTCTCATATGCTGTTATTTGTGGTTTATTAGGTCTAAATGGCTTATCCTGCTGCTGGAAAGCACAAAGAAAGAAAGGCACAAAAAGGGGGAATGTGCTTTTAAGCTGGTAAAAGGAAGTATGAAGTCTTCTGAGCTGAATAAAGGAAATATACTTCCTGAAAAGACTAAAAAAATCCAGGTCTTTGAGGCCATTATCAGTGCTTGCTGTTTTACTGAAATTTTGCTTCATGCTTAAAACAATAATTCATTCAGCAGATGGGATTCATCAATAAGGCAAGATTTGATTTCCCTTCTGCAGTTTGGGATCTAAGCTCAGTGTGATGTGAGACAAATGCCATACAGATATGTGCAATGGATTTAGGGTTTTGTAATTTATTTTTCTAAGCTGGCTTTGCATGCAAAGACAAAGCATTAAGAACCCTTGTATTTTCCTTCTGCTTTGTCTCCCAAATACTATCTTCTCTTAATTCTGGAATCTCGGAAACATGCAGTATCTGTTCCTTGCAAATGCATGGGATCTTGAGATTAGGGTCTGTCACAAAGGATGGTTCAGTCTGTATGTTTAGAATTTAAAATATTTAAAGTATTTCAAGATCAAAGATCAAGTAGTATGAAGGGACGGGTATGAGTTTCTTCCCTCTTGCTTAAAATTGCTGTACATGTCTCTCAATACCTTTTTTCTGCTTATATTGGGAATACATTCTTCAAAAGTTTGTTTGCTGTGAAATTCTGTCTTGAACTTCCTTGGCCTTGAGCAGATCCTGAGCACTGAGAATTTAAATTGTGTAAAGGAACTCGCAGCTCAATTCAGTGTGAAAGCATTCTGCTCTCCTGGCTGGCTACAAGCAGTTCTTTGTCTCTTAATTTCAGAAATTTCTTGTTCTGGTATTGAAGGCATTAGTATTTTATCTTAGATATCTTGGATTGTCAGTATTTTAAATGGAGAAATATTTATGCATCCTTGTGAGAAGTGCTGCGTATCCTTTGATTAAATGACTCTGGTTTCATCAGATCTGCTATTAAAGAATGCATTAGAGATTTGCTAGAGAATCAAGAAGGCTTCAATTAAAGACATTTCCTGTAAACTGTAGTCTAGTTCAGTGGGACTTTACCAGACTGTCCTGCATTTGGTAATAACCTTAATGGCTGTGTTATAGAGAGCCTTTGTTTAGGAGTTAACAGCATCTGAATGCTCTTTACTGAGCTTCCACTTTTAGGAAGGTGAGATTATAATTCCCACAATTATCTTTTCCAGGAGAGGCAAACATGATCTGTTGATAGGAGGAAGAACAATGTCCCTGTGTTGCAGTATTCACAAGGCAGGAAACAAGAAACATCCATTGTTGGTGGTGGCATGGGGTTTATTTATTTATTTATCTTTAAATGTGTTTGCCTCTAGAATGTGAATAAGTCTGCAACCACATTCTTCTGCCTTTGTGTTGCAATGTCTTACATGTCTATAACTCCAGGAGTATATGACTGACTTTAACAGTGTGTGTCAAAATAATTTTCCTGGTTTTGATGAGCACATCAGTAATATCACAGAGCAGCTATTTTCAAAATGAGCACATCAGTAATATCACAGAGCAGCTATTTTCAAAATCCACGTCTGTTTCTTAAGACATTAAACCTAAACTGCCAATCTGGAAATGAAACAAACTCCAGAGAAGCACTGGCTGGTATTATTGCCCTTCCAACCACGTCATTAATCATACTCTCTGAAGTTGTTCCTGATAACGTTTATAAATAGTTAATTATCAAAAGGCAGAGGGGAATAACTGAAGCTTTGCTTTACTAAGACCATTGCCTTTGAGTAGTGACATGAGCAAATGCTTTCCAGCATTTGGCATCAGGGTCTGCAGCCTGTTGAAGGTGATGGCTCTCAGAAGGGAGAGGAGCAGTTCCATCAGATGTGCAGCAGAGTTGGTGCTGGGGCACTGAGACCCATTTCTGCAAGGCAGAGGCAGAGCTGAGCACTTCCCCTCCTGCCAAAACACACTGGTGGTGTTGGTGTTATTGGTATAAACACTGAGGTGAAGGGGATGGGTGAGGTGTTGCTAATGCTGGAGTTCTGCTGGAGCTCTGGTCCAGAGTATTTGCATCAGTCCTATGCTGCCACAAACAAAACAGGGGAAAAAGCCCAACTCTGTGTGTAGGTAACACAGCAAGGATAGATTTGTTACTGTATTTGTGTTCTGTTCTATGGTTAATAAATGTCTTTAAATTAGTGGCAGTAAGAGGTCCTAATTTCTAAAGTGTTTGTTCATAATTCTAAAATCTAACATTACTCCTTGATCCAATGTGATTGCTTTAGAAAGATGCAGTGTATTTCCTACTGAAAAGAAGGAAAAAAAATTAAAAGTAGTCTAATGTTGGATAATAGAAGATCGCATTAGGAGGCATTAATTATTTATGGGTTTTTATATGATACTATTACCTTATATACAAATTTGGAACAACAGAAATTATAAAGCTGCTACAGAGTATAAGCTTATTCATTTTGGTTCTTCAGGCTTGAGATTTTTTGGCTTTTTTAATTTTTTACTTCTTGTGAGACTTCCAAGGTACCATCACAGAGAAATGTAATAATATTCTAAATGTGATAAGTCAAAAGTTTCCCATGACTTTGAATTTATGGAGTTGAGCAAGGGCAGTCCAAGTCTGGCCACTTGCTGAGCCAACAGATGCTTTTATTTTTAAACATTTTCCTAACTTGGAAGCAGAACTGAGCAAACTGAATGTTCCATCTTTAGAGGATGCAGAGATGGTGTTCAGCAGCTGTTGAAGACATACAAGCACTGGGGAAAAAAGTAATTTTCCAAATATTCTGCGAGCCTTTGTGATGGCAGTGTCATTGTCTTCTTGGAGAGGAGAGCAGGGTGTCATTTGCCACTGACAAAAGAATTGCCATTTTAAACCATATACCAACTCCTGTAGAGTCATTAGTTTGCTAACAACCATTTATGTTGTGTGTCTATGAATTAAATCCACGTTTTTATTAGCCTTTGTATTCGTAGCAATGAAACTGTTTCTTGAAATTGCCACTGTTTGGAGAGGGATCATGACAGTGTTATTTTCCCAATGCTGCTACATTTTCATGTATCAGTTCAGGAAAAAACGGTTTACAGGTCATGTAATAAATCAGTCAAGAAAACCAAGTGAAATATCCCAGAAATCTGGAACTGCTTATGCCAACTGTAAGATTTGAGTTGGATTTTATTTGTTTGTTTTTCCTTGGTTTGAGGTCGGCCAATATTTTATATATGTCATAAAAATAGGATTCATTTTTAGTTAAACTGAGGGGAGATGAGGAAAGTTTGTTTAACAAGCTTTTTGTATAAATCTAGGTAGCAAAGCTGCTCTCAGTTCTGAGCATACAGACATGTTCTATATTTCCTGTGAAGCTGTTCCTGGCTTTTTGGATACCTAAGTAGTTGTCAGTGCATAGTTTTAGAGTAGGCTGGAGTAAATTGGAATTATTGGTGAAAGATAATCACTTTTATAGCACAGTCAGCAGTGCTGGGATAACAGACTGAAGCTGGAGAAGTTCACAGCTTTCATCTGACTGTTCATATAGGTGTTTGCTGTCTTTTACAGGTGTTCCTACACAGATTTAAACTGTTGAGTTTCACAGAAATAGCTCAAGTGTTTGAGTGTTTTAACACACTTAAATGAAACGTTTGCATTGGCAAGTTCTTCCAAAACTTTCTCAGGTTCCATCATATTCTGTTCAGCTTGCACGGACTGCATTTGATGTGATTGTTTGTTTGTTAGAATGTTTGAAGATTCTTAGAGAAAAAGGTGGAATGTCTATGGCAAACCTCTTGAAATGTTTCCTCTTTGGAACTGGCCATTAGAGTCTCCTTTCATCATCCCTGTGTAGGGGATGTTTGGATCTTTGTTACAGACAGGAGATTGGAAAAATGAGCCACTTCATGCTCCAAACACAAATATTGCTTGCTATAGGAGTCAAAAAGTCAGTGTACAAGTGTTCCAAACTCGAATATTGCTGCAGTTTCAAGAACTTCTTAAAAGAGGAGTAACCCCTGACATCTGTGATGAACTCCATATTTCAAGAATATTTTGAGTTCTTGCTATGTAATTTAAATAGGAAATGGTTCATTCTTCATCTCAGCAAATTGTCAGAAAAGAGGGAGTCTGACTGCTCTTGATTAAAAATAACCATCCCTTGCACCAGGCAGTCACAGCAATTTATTTAACATCTGTGTCTGGTAAGAGACTTTACTTGGGAGAACTTGCAATTTAAATTGCAGTTACTTTGCGATTTATATTTATAATTCTTTTATTTATAATTCTTTTTTTTTTTGGATTGGAAGTATTCCTTCACTTCCTTCATGACCCTCAGAGAGATGCTTTAGTAACTTTCCTAAAAGTACTTCTTAATTCTTCAACAGGTTCATGAACCACCCAGCTCCAGCCAACAGCCGCTACAAACCCACCTGCTATGAACATGCTGCTAACTGTTACACACATGCAGTAAGTACACTTCTGGCTTCTTCTCCTATTTTTTTAACCAGATATTTCAATAAGTTTTTGTGAGTTTGGATTGCTAAATGCTTACCTTTGCATCACTGTGTTCATATCTACAGCCTCTGTTTTTGTGCATATAAGCGTTAACTGTAACAGTCCAGAAAATGAGATGTGTGGTGATGTTCTGAATCTCTTAGAGCTCCAGATACTTCATAAGATTGCTTTTCACCAGTGTTACAGGTCTTTAACTTGATATTTTCCATCTGTTCAGCCAAAGGATGCCTGGTAAAGGGGATATAGGTCAGTACTAGTTAGTCTGCAAGGTGGATTTCCCAGATCTGTGCTGATATAATATTGTGCAAATTGTAAACTGGAAGTATAAGAAAGATTTATCCGTGTGAGAAATGGGAAGGCTTCATCAGACTGTCTGTGGGTATGAGCTGCAAGAGCTGGAATGTTTTAATTCTGATACCTTCTGACTCTTCAAGAAATCTGCTATTTTGCAAGAGGCCCTGATAATGCTGACAGCCCTGCTGAAGTTTCAAGTCTTTCCTTATTTCGTAATGTAAGGAATTGAATATATGGTATTCACAGAAAGAATAACAAAAGCAGTCCCCTTTGATTTTTTTTTTCTTTTTTTTTTTTTTTCTTTTAGTAATTAGGAAGTTTAATTTGCTGTCTGGCACTTTGAAAAGGACTTAAAAATGTGTTTGTTTGCTTTTTGAGATAGCATTTGCCCTTTTATAAAAGCAGCTTGTGCGTCTCCTCAATCCCTCAACTCCAAACATCTGAAGTATGTTTGACTTTGTCCTCAGTCTCTTATCTCCAGTGTGTCTGACTGAGCTGCAGATATGAAAGCTCTAAGTAGTGTTCAGGACTCTTCAGCTCTACAAGGAGCTCTGTTCTTAAGGATCCCTTGTGTGTATTTCATAAATAACCAATGTACAGCTCTGTGGTGCTGGTAAAAACAGAATCACCTTGGTTTTGAATATAGACACAAAGTTGACTGAAGCTTCTGTATTCTTAAGCCAAGGGTCTCATGTACAGCATTATGTAAATATATGCTTATTTGCCTAGGGAATGAAGCAACATTCTGTTAGTTAACACAAATATGTAGTTTATCTCATAATCCTTGTGCAAATCTTGTTTGCTCTGGCCAAAAAGTTAGATTTCAAAATATCTGGCAGACGTTGCTGTGCTCCTTAGCAATTTCAGCTTTCACCTAGTTGAAAAACAAGCATGTTTTACTCCTGCCTGTTAGCAGGAGGTGACAGCCAAGGTGGGTCAGTGTTTTCTGGTAGGCTGCAGTTTGTGGTGGAGCTGTCAAAATACTTTCTGAGCAGTCAAACTACCTACTAAAACTTACAATGAACTGTTAAAATAAATATGCAATAACTTCTGATCAATATTTAAAGTCTTGAAATGGGAGTCTAAGCTGGGAAAGGACAGAAGAAGCTGGGGGGGTATTTTCACCTCCTTTGTGTTGCAGACTTACTAAATGTTAGATGGTCAAATGGCTGAGCCTTTGCTGCTAGATTACAGTGCAAGTTTTCAATTAGACATTGATGATTCTACAAAACAGAATTCAACAATGGTTCTTCAATATACTTTTATTCATAATTCATGAAGCAGTCAACTTCTACATTATGAGTGTGGCCGTACTTCTCAGTAAGTATCCCATGTGGTTTTGGACTTAAAAATACACAGGAATCAGTTTATGGCAGCTGCTTTATAAAAAAACGAACAAGCAACAGAAAAATAAGGATAAAGGAGAGTATAGAATCCCAGGTACATCTCTTTGGTACAATACTTAAGAGGTAGCTTTGTGTGGCATAGTAAGTTATCTTCAAATTTCTTACTTGTAAGGCTATTTTAAATGTCTTGCTTTGGTGGTTTTTTTTAGCTTTAAATGAAGCATTGACTTGCCTTCAGACACTGGGAGAAAGGAATGGCAGCAGAGTAGTTGAAAACACAGAAAAAACTGTTCTCTGTATTCAGAGGAACAGGAAGGAAACAGTGCATGAGAAAAGCAGGGGTTGTGAGAATTGGAGGCTTTTTCATCATGAAGCTTTCTGGTGTATGTAAGTAAAACCTCAGAATTTAGACATGGCTTCCTTTATACTACTTTAAATGTTTCTTCCAACTGCCTTAAAAAGTGTAACTATTCTAAAAATTAATTATATTCGGTATTCCAGGTTGGCTTAGTGAAGTGCATGGAAAAACAGAAGTAGTATAAATATTTCAAAAATGAGACTTGGAGCATTTCTAAAGGCCATTTGAGCATGGAAGAAGGTGTCATCAAAATTTCAGAAGGGCTCTTCTGATGAAAATGTCTCCATTCCCACTGACTGGTACAAGCAGTTTCTCTGCTCTCCATGTGTTGCACAGCACAGGTTGCTTGTGGGCCTCCCACTCCATATTACTGCTCTCCTAAAATTAGGGGAAAATTGAACAGTTGGGACAGATGGTAACAGGAGTGCACTTCTGGAGCAGGCAGCTGGAGATGGGCACAACCTTCATGGTTCCCTCTGAGTGTCACATTTTTTGGGGGTGGGACTGGCAGCTTTATTGCTCTTTCTTTTGCCTTCCTTTCCAAAAAGGAAGTTTGTGGACCATCTTTGTGCCCTTGGTGTTTCCCTCCCAGTGAGAGGCTCATGAGATTGCAGCAGTAACACCATGCTCTGCTGCAGTGACTCATGCATCAGAGGGCATTGTTGCTGCCTGCATGATGTGTAAGGAAAATAACTTCATTTTCCAGGAATGTTATCTACAAAAGCAAAACTTCCAACAGGTTTTTAAAGCTCTCTGTGGCAGAGATTGTCTGGAGAAATATGGAAAGAATACAGGTAAAATACTGACCAGTGAGGCAGCATCCTAAGCAACCCCAGACAGGTAGAAGATAGTGGATGTTTTTCTGTAAGTTGGTGACCAGAGAGTATAATTTACCTAAAGTGACCCTGATGAGTTTCATAGCTTATTGTGTCAGCCTCTCTCCTTGTGCCTTAAGGCTTTTTGCTCATTGTTGGGACAGCAGAGTTTGTGGCAGTTGGTTTTCCCAAAATACACCACACAGAGGTGCTGAGATCGATTCTCAAAGATTACCACCTGTAGATGTAAATGAACATATTTCAATCCTGTATCTTCCTCCTTATTGCAAAGAGCTTTTAACTTCATTCTCTCATTTTGTTCTGGCATTTCTCTAGAAAGCTTAGGAAACTGTTGCCTTCTCTCTTGTTCTGCAGGTCTCCCCTCCAGCCCCACTTCTGATGCAGCCAGGGTTAATCAAGGTGCTAAAATTAGTAAATTTGCACATCACAGTTCTGGGTTTGCTCACAGTACATTAAGTTACTGGGTTTGATGATATTCACTTGGAAGACTTGCACTCCATGATGAAATAAGCAAAGATTTTGTGACTTGTAGCTGGTTTTTTTTTTTTTCAAGGAATATTGGCAACTAAGAAATGCTTTGTCATGCTGTAAAATGACACAGCACAATCCCACTCATTCTGTTAGTTCTGATTCTCTGACTGCTTTTTTGGTAAATTCCTCTCCTTTTAAAGGGCTAATTGATGGCTTTTCCATTCTGAAAACAGGAGATTAAAATGCAATTCTTGTGCAAATTATTTTTTTCAAATGAATATGGGAAAATCTGCCTTTTTTTAAATGAACTAAAGTTTTGTATTTTTTTTGTAAGATGGATAAAGCCCATTGTATCATATGTTACCTGTTATGGTATTGCTGTCTAAAGAACTTCCATCCAGATGGCTGCAGCAGCAGGGTATCATTTCTGGATTTTGTATTTAATCTAGCTATTTTTGGCCAAAAATGAAAAAAAAGAGTAATAAAACATCTCTTGTTTTGTCTGACTGTTCCCATGGTGCCTATCAGGCGCAAGGAGGAAAATGGTTCCAAAAAGAACACTTAGAAAAAACAATCATTCCTTCTCATGGAATACAGTGCTGTCCCCTGTGAGAGGTAGAATTGTTCTTTAAAGCAGGGCAAGGCAAAAAAAAGGGATTAAAGTCTTCATTCATGTGCTGTAATCTTGATTCTGAAGGTGCAAAGAAAGAGGTGATAAGAAAATTGCTTCTTTGTTTGAACAGTATCACTTTATACACAATAATTACTGGGAAAAGTGATTGACACTGAACTTTGTTTTGGCCCATTTGAGCATCCCATGTCACAGCTTAGTTTGTGAAATACTTATTTGAGGAGATTAGTAAAAAGCTGGGGTCTCTGTGTAAGAAAGGCAGGTTATTCTGTGTAATATCTAAATCTGAAGCCCAAAGAGGGCTCTTTTCCTATGAAGTGGTCCCTGTCAGTGTCCCTGAGCAGTTCATGCCTAGGCTGTTAAAGGGAGTTAGTAGGAATTTGCTATTTTACCTGGCATTTATGGGTACTTAATCTCTCAGAAACCTTTTAGTTCTGTCACATTTAGTCAAAACTGAAATTTGCACCAAAAATTGGGAACGAAACTGAGGAATGCAGATAGAGTGGGACTGTACAGCTCAGAGCCATGGCTACACCACCATTTCTGGGGCTGCAAAAACTAAATGAAGCAGCTGTCACATCTTATCAGTTCCTGGCTGTCCCAGGGGCTTCAGCCACGCTTCATTCACACTGTGTGTCATGTGTGGAAAGCAGGAGTGACTGATCTCCTGAGGAGTGACACACTTCAACCTTCCCTGAATTTGGGAGCTCTCCAGAATGTGTGCATGGAAACTTAGGGTTGGTGATAAATGAGAAGCCAGGCTGGCAGACTATTTCTGGCCTTAAAGTGCACCAAGTCAACTTTACAAAGCTCAGGAAGTGTTTTCACCTCTTGTCCCAGTGCTGTGAATGTATCAATGCCATACTTTTAATTTCCATGGCTCTACAGCTTTTGGTACAACTATCCTAAATTTTGCAAAATATAAGGAAATTTAATAGTAGTGAAACTAGAGCTGATACACTTCAAAGCCAGAAGGAAAAGCCACTTGTTTTTTGTTGTTATTCTCTGGCTCAACCAGCTGCTTCTCAGATCCATTCAGTTTGCTCTGCATCCTCTGCACTGAGCAGAACCTTGATTTCCTCTGGTCTGTAATTAGATCAAGGACAGACAAGTCAGGCTAGACTAGAACTTTGCAGTCTGAGCTATCAAACCTGTAATGCAAAGTGGCCAGATTTGTTTAAACATTGGCTTTAAACTGGCTTTATTGTGTAACATATGAGACTTGGGTTAAATGACCAAGAATTTAACCTAAGAAGCTTATTTGCAATTCAAGGGAACAAATTAGCATCTTAGACATGCTGTAGGGCCTGGAAGGGAATTTGTGCAGTGTTTGTAACTCGGAAGGCTGACTTGATGGTGGAAGGAGATGGGTAGAAATGTCTGAGTTAGTCAGCTCTCTTCTTTAAATACTTGGACCTAAGGTGGTTTTTGCGTTATTTCCTCCTTCCCCCCCTTTTCTTTTTGCCTTTTCCTGAAGGAGATAGAGGTCCATCATCTATTCTGGAAAGGAGTGTAGTTTTAAATGTATGTGAAGCCTGCAGCCACTTCTTGGATGCTTCATGCAAGCATGGTAATTTTGAACAGAGCCTGTTTTGGAAGAAGTGAATTAAAGATGCTTGGGAGGGAGGTGGGAAGGAAAACAGAGTTGGATATGCTGCCTTTGAAGAACATCTTTGTGCATTAAAAATCTATTCATGAGAGAAGTTTACAGCTAATTTATTTATGATAGCTTAAACCCAAGTTCTGCAAAACTATTACTTAATTCTTACAACTGCACTTTGCTAAATGCTTTGTTTTTTCATTTGGGATTCAAGTTTATTTTGGTCTGTGTTGTGCTCTGTGTCTATGCACAAGAGGTGGCTTAAAGATCAACATGGTTTTAAAACATGAGGCAGAATGTGAAAATAAAACCACTGCTAATACTTTCAAAATTAGACAAAAGAATTTGCTGTCATGGCTAGAGGACAACTTTCAGTAGCCTTCCCTGGTACCATGGGGGGAGAAATTTAGCAAAACCACATCTAACCCATGCCTGAGACATTGATGAATTTGTGATGCTGATGTGTCAATTTAAAACTAAAGGACAAAACTCCGTGGGGCTGGAACTGAGCTCTGCCTGCCGGTGCTGCTCTATGGGTGGCACCAGGGCAGAGAGCTGACAGTGGCCTCTTGTTTCCCAGTTCCTCATTGTCCCTGCCATCGTGGGCAGTGCCCTCCTCCACCGGCTCTCCGACGACCGCTGGGAGAAGATCACGGCGTGGATGTACGGGGTGGGGCTCTGCGCCCTCTTCATCGTCTCCACCGTGTTCCACATCATTTCCTGGAAAAAGAGTCACTTAAGGTAACAGGAGAAAATGTTTCACTTTCTCCTGATGTTTCCCCCATTGTGTTTCTTAATCAAAACCAGTTTTACAGGAGGTTGGAGTGGTACTTTGTACTGAATCATGATAAAAACACCCTTGATTTTTTTGGAAGAAATAGCGAGCCCAGCTCATCTACCAATGAACTTGAATGTCTGCTGCCTTGTCACAAAGCAAATGTGTTTTTGTGGGCCCTAGTGGCTCTTAATCCAGAAGCAGAATGGAAAAAACATAATGTAAGTGGTTGATGGATAATATCCCATTGCAGATATGGAGACACTGGGACTGTGGCATGCTCAGGTGCTTTGGGGAACACAGTTTTTGCCATTGCCCAGCTAACAAGCAGGAAACCTCCTTGGGACCAAGGCAGCAGTAGCAAAACTGACATGTGATTTATTATTATTTTTTAAATTTTCTTTTATTGATCCCTTGTAAGACCCCTAAGTATTTTGGGGCCATAAATTGGATTTAGCCAGTAGTCACTAAATATTAAGAGTGTCTGGATTAGGCAGAATTCATGTGACAGGGATGCAAGGTGGGGTGGAGAAGGAGAGAGGAGTGGAGAAGTGCTCAGCTCTTATGNGTAAGAGTGTCTGGATTAGGCAGAGTTGATGTGACAGGAATGCAAGGTGGGGTGGAGAAGTGCTCAGCTCTTATGTGTCTCAGTTCCTCCATGTGGTTTTAAGAGGGGTGGAGGTGATGGTATTTCCCCCAGAGTAGTTCCAGAGCATGTCAGGAAAATGAAATGATGTGAACATCTTTCCAAAATGTGTCATAGTGAACTGTTGTGTCTCTCTCTCCCCAGGACAATGGAGCATTGCTTTCACATGTGTGACAGAATGATGATCTATGTCTTCATTGCAGCATCCTATGCACCATGGTAAGGATGGGGACCACAGCTGCAGAGCCAAAGCTTTTCCAAAGTGAAGTTTGTCATTGCAGCTTTCCAAAACCTGTAGATGCCTTCTTGGATGCAATTGACCACATTCTGTGTTGTGACAGACATTGTAACGTCATCTTCTGGGCCTTGCTGAACAGAAAGTGATGGTAGAAAACATCAGAAAGTAGTTGATTTATATTCCACAAACCTCAATTCGTGCTTTCCACCCATCAGTGCAAGCACCTTCTGCCTCTGTGTGGGTAGAATGTCCCAGTGTTTGTTCCCCCATCATTCTGCAGTTAAAGCTCTGAGTATTTCTTTGTTTTTTATTAAACCCTACTGCTCTTGTGTCAGTGTTCACTCATTGCTTTTGTCTCTTGGAATCTTTGTGCCTCCAGGTTAAATCTCCGTGAGCTGGGACCTCTGGCATCTCACATGAGATGGTTTATCTGGCTGATGGCTGCTGGAGGAACCCTTTATGTATTTCTCTACCATGAAAAGTAAGAATTATTCTTTGCATTTAACTTTAAACTGAAAATTATCCTCAGAAAACAAGACCAAACTTCTTTTGGTTTGGAGATGAGCTGCCCAGGTTCTCATCAAATAAGAAAATTTAAGTTGTCTCAGTGTTTTTTTTCTCATTGGTACTTACTGCAAGTGAAGCCATCTAGGCAGTATTTAGAGAAGGTATTGCCTGCAACTCTACAATGCAGAGATAAACACTAGTTTTAATTTTGTCATAAAACACTGGTTATCTATCTGCATGAAAAGTTTTTTGAATAATGACCTCATACCAACACATAATTTAAAATATTCTTTTTTGCTATTAAAGGAAATGTTTGTACACCTCCTTAAATGACTCAAATTGTTCCTTTTTAGGTATAAGATCGTTGAACTCTTTTTCTATTTAGCAATGGGATTTTCTCCTGCTCTGGTAGTGACATCCATGGTAAGGAATGTGACTATTAACGGTGCAAACAAACAAAACTTGCCTTTTATAACCAGCTTAAATTCCAGTGCAGCTCCTTTCTCTGCACAGATGTTCATTTTAGTACACTGTACTTGTAAACGTTCTTTGCAGAGCAACCAAATACAACCAGTTATAATTTGGATTTATAGTTCACATTTCAGTGAAATGCTGCTTTGTTTTGTTCAATATGGGCTGCACTGTGTAGATAAAGAGGGCCTGGGTCAAAAAAAGCATCTGAGAAGCATCCTACTCCAAACTTATTTATAGTTACACATTTTAAATAATGTTGATTAACCCTCTCTACTGCTAATGTAAACCTGACACATTTTCAAGTTAATGCCTGAACTGGCTGTGTCAAATCTTGCTGGGAGGAGCTGCATTAAACTCACACTTCCACAGAGTAATGTGGTTTTCTTAGTCTCCATGATTGTCTGCTCTGCTGATGAAGCAAACCATCCGTCTTGTTTTAGTTCTTGTCCCAGTATAACTTCTCTAATGCTGTGGGGACATAGTATATAAACACATTATTGTGCATTTCACAAAGTGTAATATAAATACACTGCATTTCTCACTTGTCCATCTGTTCCACCCAACATTTTCTGAGCTGTCACAGCCAGTTCCTTTTGCTTGGGGGGAGAAAAGCATTTTATATTTTGTCCATAAATACACTTTGCCCCCTTTACACCCTGTCCTTGTTCCCTGGCAGAGCAACACCGAGGGACTGCAGGAGGTGGCCTGGGGAGGTTTGATCTATTGCCTGGGTGTGGTATTCTTCAAGAGTGATGGAGTGATCCCCTTTGCCCATGCCATCTGGCACATCTTTGTGGCCACAGCAGCTGCTGTCCATTACTATGCCATCTGGAAGTACCTTTACAGAAGTCCTGCAGACATCATCCGTCACTTGTGAGGTTTTGGGTGTCTCTAGATCTATAGAGATATTTACAAACAAAAAAATCTGCACTTGGCCTCTGTAACAGTATTATTTGACTTTAAATAATTTGGGGGAATTGGAAAAATTGCACAGCAAAACTGCACTGACTTTGGTAGTTCTGTGAACACAATTACTGTGAACTGACATTTGTGTCCTGCCATTGCCCATCACATGGCAAGTGCTGTAAATAACCAAGATACTGCACTGCAGTAACCAAGGGTCCATTCCACGTTAGCAGAACTGGCTACCTGATGTTTACAAACAAATTTTGTATGCTAGTTTAATTTTACAATTTTTAACTACGTGAGTTTTTCTAAATTAGTAATTCAAATGGTGAAGTCAGTGCAATAGTGAAAATGTGATGCTCTTGACCTGAAATTGGTTTCTATCACCTTTCCACGAGTCATTTCTTAAACATGAATCAGAGACAACTAATCTACCACTCATTATCTTGGTATAATGTGACTTTTATAGAAACTTTTTTGTGTTTTTTGTAAACTTTAAAAGTACATTTATTGAACTGAAGACATACAGCTGTCATCTATGCAGTTACTCATGTTGTAAACTCTTGCAAGAAATGGTTACATTCCACACCCTGTCCTGAGGAGCGAACCTCTTCTGAAGGTTGTGTTGCAGCTGTAATTGTAATAACCACTTTTACAAACTAAAACCTAAATGTGATTCTGCTGAGTTCTAACATGGCAGCATTCTGCTCATTTACAGTACCACTGAACCAGACCTTAAGTTGGCTTTATTTGTGATGAAGAGCTGTAAAAGGAATAGCTTGAGGTGATTTTCTCCTCCAGGTTCCCTGTGCTGCCCATGGGGAATATCCCCCATCCAAGCCCAGGTCACTCAGTGCCCCAGCCCATGCACACACGTGTGGCATTGGGGCTTGGATTTCCAAAGGCACTCAAACTGACTGGTCCTGCCAGCTTTTGGTGGGGTGGTTCTGCTGGGAAATGCAGCAGCAGAGCATTGCTGAGCCCCTGGAGGTCAGGATTCTTCACAAGCCCAGACTGGCAAGGGAGCAGAGCTTGGAGAACGTGGCAGGGTGTCACTTGTCATCCTGGGACTGCACACAGAGTCCAGTTGGTCTTTTTGCTGTCTGTCTGTACAGGAAATCCAGCTGTGGTAGCAAGTCATGATTGTAGAACATGTGCTCTAATGACCAGTGTAGAAGAGTCATTGTAATCCTGTTTGTCCAATAATTGTATCCTGTTCCACTATGTAATGAATGTCTTATATTAAGATTGACTTTATCCTTTTTCTAATTTACTCAGTTTTTCATGTCAGTATTTAAAAAGAAAACCAAAATGTGTTGCCTTTTTCAGATTTTGTTCTGGATATTGCCTGTCTGCAAACAATAAATAGCAAGATAGGGATGTTTTAAAGGTCCCGTTTCACTCAGATTTGCCAGAGGGTCGCAAGTTTAAAATATTTGCATTTGTATAGGGAATTTACCAGAGGGACAAACTTCAAATTCAAGACGTTGAAGAATTGCTGTGTGGTGGTAGCAGGTGGTCAGAGAAGTGGCAGCACCACAGCAAACTCATGAACTGCCCCAAAAGAGAGCAAAGGGAACAGCTGGGCAGGTGATTCTGCTACTACAGTCTTGCACATCTGAATGCCTCAGTTTTTTAACATTGTGTCTATTTTAATATTTTCCACTTTTTGTGAGTCCATATATTTTGTTGAAATGCAGTACTGCTAAAACCACTAAAATACATGTAAAGGTTTTCTGTAGTCAAAAGTTAAACTATTGCTTGAAAATGTTTGTTTTAATTTTAAGTTAATTTTTCATGGCATTTGCTTTTTGGAGTGTTTGAAATGGTTTTTAAAAAGTTTCAATTCGCCAAAAATATTTTGAATTACTGTATTCTAGTCAATATGATATTGAATGTACTAGACTAACAATAAACATTTGGTGCAATTTGGGAACTCTTGTTTTCTTGGTAGTTGGTTTTTTTTGGTTTTTTTTTTTTTTTTTCACCCCCTCCATCCCTTGAGCAGGGCAGTCAGGGCTGACACTGTGGTCACTCCTGGCAAAAGAGGATCCTGAGTTGAAGCTTAGGACCCTCATGCCTCAGCCAGTACTTTAAAAAGAGTAGGAAAGACTGCAATCCAAATTATTCAATTTTTTTGTATGGAGAAAAAAAAATGTATTTTGGTCAATATTTAGAGCTTGCTTTTCCCTTTTGCAGCTCTGGGTCAATTTTCTTATACCATTATATATTGGGATTTTTTTTTTCAGCTTAGAACATTGAAATACATAATTTTGCTCCTATCCCTGGAGGAGTATCATTGCATAAAATATAGACAAACAACTAAAAATGTGTTTCTGTCTGAAAAGCAAGCATATCAAATAGTCCTTTCTTTTTTCTTTCCATCTAATTGCAGCTCTTGAGGCTGGTTCCTCTCAGCAGTAAGGATAGTGCTTTTCCCAGTAATGCTTGCTGCAGTACAAAGATGGAATTTCTTTGTCTTCCCAAGGCAAATGCTTTTAAAAGCACTTGCTTCTGTATTTTCTATGCCTCTAGGTTTTAGAAGTGCAACAAGTAGGCTGAGTCTAAATGAAACAGATAGCAAACATTTCAGATGAACCTTTCCAGAAGATGTCTGGGATGCAGCAGGTATGGCTGTTTTTATCCAGCTTTGAATACTGGATATAGTCTTAGGTCATGCTTTTATAACACAATATCCAGTGCATCAAAAAAATAATTCTATTAAATGTAGGGCTTCTTCTCTATCTTAGAGTGTTCTTTTGAATTTTATTGGTTTAAATTGAACCACAAGGAATGCACAATAATACAAATAAATAATATTCAAATAAACAATACTCAGTTTTCTTCCTGTTAACAAAAAGAGGTCTAAAAGCAGGCTGCTACTCCAATCCTGTCTGCTCCACATTCCTCTTAATTATTTGTGATTGTGGTAAGAAATTGTGTTGCCACCTCCCAGTTCTAGTTAAATAAGGAAGTTCTTTTCAGGGAAGCTTGGAGTGGCCTTGTGGGTCCCTTCCAACACAAGATATTCTATAAAATGCACATTGTTGGGGCTGGAACGAGTGAGTTAAATAGAAGATACTGAATTTTTTCATAGTTTTTTTTCTTGCTTAAATGCCCCTCCTGCTCAGAACCTCTACACAATTCTTTACTTGGGTCTGGTGTGTTTAGCCACGAGATGTCCCTGGAGGCCAAGGCTGTCATGGCCACATCATGTGCTTGACTAAATCTTTTCTCCATGCTTTGCTATTTTTAAAGATCACAGGATGTTGGGCTGTGCTGCTGATTGCTTTCACCCATCAATAGGTGCCATAAGGTTAAAGCTAAAAATAGTTGACAAAAGAGTGATCAGGAGGGCACAGCAGAGCTGGCTCCGGGGTGTGAGTGCTTTCTGCCTTTCCTTGTGCCATGGAGCACTGTGCTCCAACAGCCAGAGGCTGCTCCATCCTGCTGCTTCAGAGTGTTCCAGTCATCATTTGTCTGAATAAATTCAGTGTCACAGGGTAGGGAATGGACAGAAGACCCCTGAGCTGTTCTCCAGTGGCTGTTGGAAGTTTTGGGATGCCTTGAACTTGGCATTCCCAGCACTGCCCAGGTGGCACAAGCAGCAGTGGTGTGCTGGCACTGTCCCTGGGGCTCAACACCCCCACGTGTGAGCTCTGCAGCCTGCCTGGAGAATCCAGCAGAGAGCCCCTGCTCAGGGGCCAGCTGAGCACACACAGGAGCTCCACACTGGACCAAGCCCAGGGAAGGCAGGGCTCTCCTGATAAAAGGGTTTTCAGATTCCTATTTGGGTAGTGTTTGGGGGATGGTGTTTGGGGACTGAGCTGGGTGTCTGCCACTGGGTTGTTTCCACCCCAGGCATCCTCCTCCTGTCCCTGGTGAGCAGTGAGGGTGGCAGTGCTTGTTCCCTTTGCAGAACCAGGGTACTTGCTCCTAAGGATAAGCTGGGGAACCAAAATCCTGTTGCAAAAGGCTGGCAGAGGCCAGTTTTGTAACATGAGTTACATCATTGGCTAATGAAGCTCATGTGCTCTCAGCGATCTGTTCAGATGTCTCTGTTGCTTAGCAGCCCCAGCCCTGCTGGCATGGATTGGAGTGTCCAAATCCTATAGGTGCCTTTGCAAATCTCCCTTAAATTTTCAGAGGTGAAAAGCTGTTGGTAGAGACTGACTGAGGGAGTGGCTTTAGCTCCAGCAGGCACCTCCTCACTGTCTGCTGGTGGCTTCCAGGAGAGGCCCAGAGGTGTGACCAGAGGTGACATGTGGCTCCTGTGACACAGCCAGCCAGCACCTGAGCCATTCTCCAGCAGGACATTCAGAGCAGCCTGCAGGATGTTTGCATGGAGAGCAGTAGTTATTCTGGATGTTGAAACACTGAAACCCGACCCACAAAACCCACTGAACATGGGGAACCTGGGGCACTTTTGGCTTCAGCCAGCAAGGATTTGGTAGCATCTTAAATGCTGGAGGATTGAACATTGTTGCTGTGGGAGCTCAACTGTCTTCTCTAATCAAAACCCATAAACATGGGAAGTTCAGACTTGGTCCAGGAGGGGAATATGGATTTTATTTTTCTTTAATATGTGTCTTAATATGTTTGAACAAAAATGGATTTTGTCTTGAAGCTGATGGTGGTGCTGAGCAGCTTAATCAGCCTTCTGCTAAAGCTGAAAACAAAGGTTGAAGGGACTGTGAGATAATTTTAGCCCCTCCTCTGCCTGCAGGCAGGATGGACTCTGCCTGTCAGTCCTGACAGGCTTGTTCTAAAGAGACACTAATAATGGGGATTTCACAATCCTCCCAGGCAGTTTATTTCAATGTTTCAGCCGCTGCCCTCTTGATTTTTTTTTTTCTGGCTGCCCAAGCACTGTTTTCTTTGCTGTATTTTAAGCATGTTGCTCCATGTCCTGTCTGCAGCAGCTCAGAGAAGAGCCCTTCCAGGCAGGTTTTCTGTAGCTGGAGATTCACTTCTTCCCTTGCTTTCTTCTCCTCTAGATTTAAACAAACTCAGTCCCTTCAATCTTGCTTCCCTGCCACCGTGTTTGATAGAGCCAGCAGGGTGTTCAGGCTCCAGACACTTTTCCCAGCTGATGTTGTGACAAAGGGACATGAGAAATTAGTGACAGTGCAGAAGGAGGGAGAGGTGGAAGCAGGAGCTGTAATCCCATGGTTCAGGAGAGGGGCATCAAGCGTGAAAATTTACCCCAAACCCAGCACACACAGCACCCTGGGCAGGCAGCTTTTCCTCCTCTGCTGCAATGAGGAACAAAGACACACAGACCTCTTTCTTGCTTGTTCCAAATCTATCTGCATGGTAGTTCCAAATTGTCCTGAAACATCCTTTCTCCATAATGCCCATGGTATGGCAGCAATAAATGGTGCAATCCAGGCATTTTGCCTGTCAGGACCAAGAACAAGCCAGGGGTGAGAGCTCTGTCTAGGACACTGCACTCCTCCCTCCCCAGTTAAGGTCGAGGTGGGGTTAATCACTGAGCCATTCACTGCTTTTAATGATGGACACATCAGCTCTGGTATTGACAAGCCCTTTAAATTCTTTTGCCATTTATGCTGCATACCAGGGCTGGCTGAGCTGTTGTGATAGAACTTGTCCAAAAAATTTGTGGCTGACCTGTGCTGCCAAAGCCACCTGTGCCCATTTATCCTCACTGCCAGGGGTTTTGTTGGAAAATGGAACAAGTTGTGCTAAACACTGACCTGCAGGTATAAAGCAAGGTGGCACAGGGATCCACAGCAGAATTTGCATTTCATCCTCATAATCCTAGTTGGTAACACCAGGTAGCACAAAAAGCCCCAATTTAGTGATGGAAGAATATCCAATTAACAAGCCATGTTTCCTCTGGGCCACTGGAACCTCAGAATGGGGCAACCAATCCATCTGCAAGGTGGGTCCAGGGCTGAGACAGCTGAGCCGGGGCTGTGTCCTTCCCCAGGGGTGATGTTCCTGTCTGGAGGCTGCAGAGTGGAGGGGGAAAATAGGGAATGAAACACAGCTTAGAGGAATTGGGTTGCTGGGCCAAAATCCTGGTTACAATAAATTGCCTCTGCCTGGTTTCATCCATCCCAGGTGAAACCTGGCTGTTGGGTGCTGTCTGCAGGTGGGGCTCATTCTCACATTTCAATTAAAATCGGGTCTGTGAGCGCGCAAAATGATCGAGCATCATCTTTTAAAACCCGAGTGCGTTGGACACTTCCAGACATCAGCAGGGGCACCCCGGCAGTTCCAGCCTCGGGTGACACAGCCCGGTGAGGTGACACTGCGGGGTCCCCTGGTGACAGTGCGGTGTCCCCTCGCCCCTGGTGACACTGTGGGGTCCCCTGGTGACACTGCGGTGTCCCCACCTGCGGGAGCCGCACGGAGCGGGATGCGGGATGAAGGATGCGGGATGCGGGATGCGGGATGAGGGATGAGGGATGCGGGATGAGAGATGCGGGATGAAGGATGAGGGATGCGGGATGAGGGATGAAGGATGCGGGATGAAGGATGCGGGATGAAGGATGCGGGATGAAGGATGAAGGATGCTGCGCAGGGAAATCCGCGGCGCCCGGAGCGGATCCCAGCGCTCGGGAGCGCTCACGGCTCCGGAGTGACCTCTGCTGCCGGCTGGGATCTCTCACATCCCCACCACGGGTCCCTCGCACCTCCACACCCACGTCTGCATTTAGGGAATGAGTACACGTTAAAAAAAAACCCCCAAAATGCTGCAGAAACGCACCGGTCACAGTCACAGTGACAAATCCCATTTATTCCCTTTAAATGCGATGTCAAGGATTCGCTTTTTGCTGTCCGCACTCGCCGTGGGTGAGGCTGTGTCTTTATTTGGCTCCGGAGTAATTTTTTTTTTTTTTAAGCAGCTGGGCAGTGGTGATAGAGGATTTAAAGCATCTCAAAGATTCTGAAATTCTCCCAGATTTCATGAAAACTGAGATTTGGGTAAAAGAAGCTCAAAAGAAACAGCAAACCCAGCCCTAGGGCAGCGTCGGATGCTCCTGAGCTGGGCTGAGCCTGGCCAAGGGAACACCTCGGGACTGACTTTTTAGTCTTTTTTTTTAATTTTTAAATCATGGATTTTCTGGGTAGTTTCATCCACGAATGACCCCAGAAATGTTAAATCCACCAAATTTATCCTGAAGTCAAAGCAGGTGGGTTAAAACAAAAGCTCTAAGACCCCAAAGTAGCAAAAGCTCTGGAAAACTTCTCCAAAATATCCCTTGGCTTCTGATAAAGATGGGCTTGGGGTGGTTTATTTTAAATACTTATATATTAAAGTATATTTATGCTACTAACTATGCTGTAATAATACTACTTCTTAAATTTTCTCTGGATATGTAAACGTGTACTAATAAATACTTTATCATATGTGAAAATCCTGTCATATAAAAGAAATAAAAAATAAAACATCTCCAAAAGCATGTTTTGTCTGTTCTAGATATAAAATTATAATAACAAGGCTGCTAGAAGCACTCACAGAAGCAGTCAAGGAGGTCTTGTGTGTTTCTGCATTTTAACAAGTATATTTTGTACATAATAAATAACATATATAGCAAATATAATCTTTGTAGCAATAAAATGTGGATACAAAAAGCTCTAAATCCATATCAAGAAGAAAATGCTGTTGAGTTGTCAGTGTGAAATATAATTATTAAATGTCTCTAGTTGTGTGTATGGAAAACTAAATGAGAAACAAACACCTAGACAGACAGGGTGAATGTGTGTATTAGAAAAAACACACGTTGTATCCTATATAACATTTATTAATATTCATAAAAATAAAATCTACTTCATGCATTTTTGAAAAAAAAAATCAAAAATATAAATCTAGCCTTTAAAAACAGTATGAAAATATAATTTTTTAACCTTTAAACCACATTGTTTTATGCACATGTCTCTGAGTAAAAATAAATCCCTTTTTTTTAAACCTGTGCTGTGTGTACAGATGTGTGTGTACAGAGGGGCTGAGCACAAGAGCCACAGGGAGTGTTTCTGGGTTATTAAAACACATTTTTGGTGCACAACATATACTATATATTTATACTCAGATCTTGTCAATGATGACAATTTTTAGATGAATCTTCATATAAAAATATTAGAAACCTTATTAATTCTGTACAATATACTGTATGGAAATAAAATTATTAAATTTCTGTCTGACTAGACAGTGAGAGGGAGTACCCATGTATGTGCACATACATGTGTCTGTGCATAATATAGAATGTGTAGTAAAAACAGACCTTTACAGAATAAAATACAGAATTTGAAATATAAAAATATTAACCTAGATTATTAAATTCTGCGAAGTATGCTGTATGAACATGTAACTGAATTTATATCAGTGTATACAACAGTATGTGGACACAGTACATATATATATATA
>VZTT01022521.1:24454-54056 GCA_013400855.1 Buphagus erythrorhynchus
CCCAGGCTGTATCTATTTATATAAACTAGATATCCAAAAGCCTGTAGTATGTATTATCTGTCATGTGGTCCATATAAAATATTAGCTATAATGGAGAGTAATATTAGCTATAATGGAGAGTAAAATTAATGATCTATGTTCTATACTACAATAGAAATTCTCCTTGATATGCAGCATTTTTATGAATTTACTGTATGAATTTACAGTGAATTAACACATGATCACAACTCTTGATATATAAAGTGTATAATGTATATATGGAAATGGTGCTTCCACTGTACCACTTCAATACTTACATATTATATATCTATCTATATGTATGTATAAAATAAAATATATTCATTAAAATAGTAAATAGCACTAATTATAGTATAATTTGAATTATTTCATCTCATGTAAATAACATTTGCTGTGGTTATACCTAACCCTGGTGGCAGCTGGGAAGGTTGGGGGATATTTGCCCCCCCCACCCCCAAATTAGCTGGAATCCATCCCCAGATAATGCTGGGACAGACCAGAGGATGGGGGAGAATAATTCCCTCCCAAAATCCCCATGCCCTGATACACCAAAACAAGGACACAGCTGAGAGAAGAAAAATTTAAAAGTTTATTAAACATTAAGAATAACAGACAAAAAAAAAAAAAAGATTTGGGCTGAACAGCATACAGGATGCAAACCATTTCTTGTCATACAGATAATTTGATCTATTTGTTAAACTTGTATTTAATTCTGTCTTGTGGTGTTGCCAGAAATACAATGGTTGATCACATATAGGTTTTAATATAATTTTCTCTTCACATAAAAAAGAAGTCAACAAAATAAAAATAAACTGCACATCTGAGTAGTAAAATTACATGCAAAAATAATTTTAAAGCAATAATTGGGGGTATTACAAACCCACAGAGGCGAGATATTCAAATGAGAGGGGTCTGAACTGATCCCATCCCTGGTGCTCGCTCCTGCTCCTCCCCTGCATTCTGAATTTCTTGCTTTTGTGGATTCAAGTCAGAATTTATTTCCATGGTGCTTGGTTTAGTGACTTCAGCACCACTCAGAAAAAGAAATACATCCCTCCCTCCCCAGCTCCTCTGCCACGGGCTTTCCCAGAGAGCCCCAAGGTGCTCAGATGCACAAATCCATCTCCAGGCCCACTGATGTCTAGAGGGCATTCTTTTGTAAAAAGAAAAAATACACTTCTAAGTTTCAGCAAAAAATGAAAGAGAAGACAAGCATTTTACCAATGCTTATAGTGTAATAGAGGTCTGTGAATTATTTAGATAAGCTATTAATTATTCTGCAAATATATATATTTCTGTTTTTATAAAATTACAATTTCTTATACCTAAAAGCTCCTTCATGAGCAACAAAGCCATCAGAGGCGTGATGAGCCCAGCTGAGCTGTCCTTGGGAACTGAAAATGAGCTGAACTTCCATTCATTTATTTCCATTGCTGCTTCAGGGAGACAACCTGGATAGTGAACCTGGGGATTTTCCAAGTTGTAAGCCCACTTTTTTTTGTCTTTTTTTTTTGTTTTTTTTTTTTTTTTTTTTTTTTTTTTTTTTTTTTTTGTTTTGTTTTGTTTTGTTTTGTTTTGTTTTTGGTTTTTTTTGTTTTCTGTTTTTTGTTTTGTTTTGTTTTTCCCCCAGGTGAGCTTTTCAGAGCAGCCAGAGTACCTAAGTCCCCCAGGAATGGGGAGTAGCTGAGTGCCACAGGCTCCCCAGAAAGCCCCAGCTCCAAAGGAGAAGCTGCACTGGTGACATTCCCAGTCCTGGGATGGGATGAGAGGCACTGGAGCAGCTCTGGGACTGCTGGGCAAGGCAGAGCCAGGAACCTCTGAGTCCTCTGTGGCCACTCCTCAATAAACCTGTGCCATCCAGTCTTCAACCACTTCTCACCCCTTCCCTACACAAAGAAATTATTTTTTCTTTTCCAAGATGCTTTTGTGGTCACAACCTGCCCTAGCAGCAGCACCACTGACCTCACCCTGCTCTTGGGTCACCCCAAAAATCTCCTTTGAGGGGGTGACTGGAGACTGCTGCCCTTTGCTGTGCTGCTGTTAAAGGTGTTGTCCAGCAGCTCTGAGCCCTGCCACTGCTGCTCCCAGAGGGAAAAGCAGGGAGCAGACCCTCCTGTCCCCTGCAGTGCCTTCTGCTGCCCTTTGGGAAATAATCCCTGCACTTCAAACCTTGCTGCAGCACGTGGAAACTCCATTTATGAACACACAGTCCATGGGCAAGCACTGCATGTTACAGGACACCACCAAGCCAGGTATGTTTGTGGAAAAATACTGGAGAAACGCCATCCATGCAAGGGTGTTTTTAATGCTGGGTTCTTTGCAGCCATTTCCTGAAGCATGAATGATTTAATGGAATGAACAACCTTTTTATTTGAAAATAATGTCAGAACACTTAGAAAACTGTGAGCAAGACATGTAGCACCGTATTTTCCTCACGTTACTAACTGTATGCAGTACACACAGCTGTGTACAGGATCTGAGCTGTTAATAACAAAAAAAAATCAGCTGGGAACAGATTCTAGCAGCAGCAGCAAATTGGAAATGACTACGAATGGCTTTGTGTTATATATTATTTTTCTGCCATTATAAAATGTTGTAAAGTCCAATCAATAGTTGACTAAAACCCATGTTGTGCTTTGTCCCTGTTAAACAGTTTCTTTATGTGTTCCTGATGAAAAATAAAAAAGTCTCTCTTTTTCAGTAATATGGAACATCCTGGAAAGCCATATTACTTCCATAAAAATTTAATTTAAAGCACAGAACATGTCAGTGTGCCAGGCCTAAAATATTATGGATTTAAAAAAAAAAGAAGAAAACAACAACCAACAAACCCCTAAGCATTTCCTTTCTATACAATAATGGAGAATATATATCTTTGCTATATATTTTAAACATGGAATAGCTTTTTCTTTTTGCTATATATATGTCTTTCAAAATACATTGTCAGTATTTGTACTTGAAAAATACTGTACAAAACGAACATACTATAATTATTCTGTATAAACTTTATACATTTTATAATATCTATCCTTTTGGTCTAGAGTAAACACTTAGATTGATTGGATTAACCACAGTATATGACAACACCATCCCCCTCAGAAATACACCAGTGTCTCTTACATTCATTTTTCAGAAGTCCACTTTATATTAGAACATACATGTTCAAAAGCAGAGAGTTTAAAACAATAAAGTTCAGAACCATCAGTTCATGTCACACTCAAAACAACAACCACTAGGAAAAAATGGGCTTTGCAAACCAGTGACTTCTTCTAACTGAATAAAAGTGATTTTTTTTAAACAGCAAGATATAATCCACAGAAAATATATTACAAAACATGGGGAAAAAACAACTGAATTTAGGTATTTATTCAACTTTTAATCACAAAATGGAATAACTAACTGAAAACAGAAAAGCCCCTCTGATTTCGACATCAGATCTGATTTGACACTATTTAATTTTGTTCTCATTTTCAACTAATGATCCTGCTCCTTACACATGCGCTCCCCCACAGCAGGGACACGGTCAGCATGCTCATGGGAACGAGTTTTTGGAACTCCTTGTTACAGACATGGAGACTCCTGTTGGGCAGGGAACCACCCCACGCCCCCTGGGAACATCTGGGCAGCATGCACGCAGGATTATTGCTTCAGGTGCAGGCAGGGCAAGGTGCACGCTCTGTGCTCTGCCAACAACTCCTACCTACCTACCTGGGTCTGTGGAGAGAAAAGGAACCTTATAGCTACAGAGAAGCCATTATGGGATCTATCGTGAGTATAGCTAAACTCAGTCTAACAGCACTTTTAAATCTGAAGACAATTATCACCAAAACTTAAAAATACAATAAAAGCGATCTATAAATTAATAGTTCTGCAGTGTAGTACTAAATTACTATTTGTGCACTTTATTAGCATGTTAACTTTTCTGATTAGACAGACTTAAAACGATAGCTTGTTACTCTCGAAAAAAACTGAGATCTACCTTTTTTTTCTTTTTTCTTTTTTTTTTTCCTTTTTTTTTTTGTAATTTATGCTGGGATCTTTCCAAGTAAATCAGGAGGATGGAACTGATTACGAGAACATAAAACCCCTACTCTGAAGCAGCACTGAAGAAGAAAAAAAAAAAAAAAAAAAGAAAATAAAAAGCTTACGATGGTGGTTGTCAACAGTCCAGGTAAAAATGTGGCACCCTTTGAAGAGGGCTGATAAAAATGGGAAGTGCTGAGATGCTCACACACCCACGCACATGCACACCCACAGACACAGAGCTGGGCACGCACGTGTGCACACACACACGCAGGGACACGCACACAAAAAGAGAAAAACACAACAACAAAAACCAACGCTAAGTCAGTTTTGTTTCTGCTTCTGGTAAAGTGCTGAAGACAGAAAGGTTGGTTTGGGTGTGGTGCTATCAAACAGGAAACACATTGTCCATCTAGTCAAATGCCAACCCGCGACAAAGAGAAAAAAAAAAAAAGAAAAAGAAAAAAGAAAAAAAACCAAAAATCCAAAACACCCCAGTGCCCCCCGCCTCGGATTTACAGGGGGCCGTGCCGAGCTTCGTACTTGGCCAGGACGTTCTTGCACTTGCCCAGCTCCTTGCGCAGGTCGGCCACCTCCTGGCGCAGCGCCGAGTTCTCCTTCTCCAGGAAGGAGGCGCGGATGGCGATCTGGTTCTCCTTCAGCCGCCGCGCGTCCCGCGAGCGCTTCGCTGCCATGTTGTTCTTTCTGCGCCTCGCCCAGTACTTGTCGTCCTGCTCGAGACACACACACACACACACACACACACACACACACAGGCAAATGGAGCTGTTAGATTTTGGTCAAAGCAGAGCTGCCCGTTGGAGCCGCTCCCAGCTCCAGTGTCACCCCGTGGAGTTACAGCTCTGCACGGCACAATCCGCCCTGGCAGCGCAGGTGCCCTCGGATGTTTCTGTCAAAATGTTTACACCAACCCCCTCATCATCCTCTTGATGGGGAATTCCTCCAAGGAAAAGTGAAGCAATGTTCTGGAGGTACAATCCATCTCCCATCTAGGCTGACCTAGTTAGCACATCCACCTCCACGTGCCATGACTCACCCTGCACACTGGCTGCAGCAGCACCCATCAGCTCTGGCCCTGCTCAGCACTGCCAGCCAACACCTGGTTCACTCTCTGTGCTGCTATCACCCATTTCATCTACTGTTCTGCTCTTTTTTCATGTTCAAAGCACTCTACAGAGCCCCAAAATGTTCCTGTCTGCACCACTAAGTCACTGCAAGAGGATTCCTTGGCATGGTGATGATGGCTGCTCTGGGACCAACCACAGAGATTAGTGCAATAGGCTTTGCCTGTGGAAAAAAATAAGCATTGGACAGAAATAGGTCCACTATGCCCTGAGGTTTCATAAGCTAACACATTCCCAAAGAGTTATCCCTGAAGACTTGCCTCCAGATCACCTTACTGCATTGGTGTATCAAAGACTCGAAGTAACTACTGAATTTCACCCAATTCTTCCACTCTTTCAATGAAGTGGCCTTCAGCAAAATGGCAGTTTTGATGTTGCTTTGTAACTGAATTAAGTTCTAGAACTTTGGGACAACTCAGGAAATACAAAGCAGGCAGAATCTCTTGTGAAAAGTGAAATCAGTCCCCTGCAAAGTACATGTGATGTAGCCACTCAAGCCTCAAACTGCCTGGCCAAGTCAAATTCCCTCTTTCTTCATCTTAACATGCTTCCATTTCCCTGTGCAGCTCCCAAGGACCAGCACAGGGCAGGAGACCCAGCTGCTCCTATGCTGCACTGAGCAAACCACTCCTGGGCTCTTCACCCAGCCTAATCCTGCTGCTCTGCACCTTCTGCTGCTGCACAAGGCAAAGCAGGAGCAAAACAACTGCTAGCAGGAGGGCTCTTGAACTGCTTTCAATCAGTTTGGCTCAACAAAGCGTGCAGGAATGCTAATCTGGAGCCAGCATTATCTCTCAATGGCTCTTCACCTGTACGTAGATGGGGCCCTGCAAAATCATCCAAAAAAACCAAGCATGCAGCAAAAAGCTATGACCCAAATCTTGTTTATAATTTCCCATCTCAATTCACTCCATAAAAATCAGCTTTAAGCAATTTATTAGTGTGCCACCTAGGCTTCATCCCTCTTTATTTTAACAAATTGCTATGGCAAATCCCTTAATCCAGGCCTGAAAGAGGTAAGGCTGGCATTTCCAAATCACATGCAGCCCAGAGACGATTGACTGGTCTAATCTGCTTACCCTCCCCCAGAACCCAGAGGCTGCTCCACATGCCAGGGCAAAAGCAGCACTTGGGTCAAGTGCTCTGAAACGAGTCAAGGGCAAGCAATGGGATGATCCTGAGGGAATGAGAGACCCTGAGCTCCTGCTTCCCTCCTGTGCTGCACTGCTGGCTTCCACCTCTGGCCAACAGGACATTTGCCAGAAGCTTGCTTTGATGAATAAGGGTACCTGGGCTCCCTTGGGCACTGCAACCCAACAGGGCATCACAGGCAGGAGAACTTGCCCAGGAAAGCAAAAAGGTGCAGGAAAACCTTTGCAGAGGAAAGCTGAGTGACAAGGACCTGAACACTACTGCAATTGTGATTTCTGTGCTTTTAACTTGCACCACAGCATGCTTGGGGATAAAAATAGCTTCTTTCCCTAATGCTATCAATCTGGTGCAAACACATGGCATCCCAGGCTCCCTGCACATGCAGCCAGGGATTCCCAGTGACTCCAACAGGCTCTCAGGCTGTGTCTCTTGGGGGCAGTAGCAACAGCAGAATGAAATTCTGCCCTGACTGCCTCTGATAAAAAGAGATCCTCTTGGAAAGCACATACCGGGAAAACAACTCGGCAAATAATATTCCAGTGTTTGATAAGCTGGATCAGTTGATCAATTTTCCTGATATCTTTATGCACTTTGCTCTTCACATCTCAGAAGCAGTGAGTGGCATAGACTCTTTCTTCTAAAATATTGATATAGTATTGTATTTTACATATTGTATTAAAACAACACCTCTCAGCAGAAAAATTCTGTTTTCTTCTGTTTTCCTACCAATTGTCTAGATTCGTTTACCTGGATTAGTGAATATATATTAGTGAAATAGTTTTTACTATAGTGTTCTCATTCATTATTAAACACAGAACTACAGTAACTTCCAAATAATACACAATACTTCAGTTTGTCATCAGGGTCCTCCATTCTTCTTGAAGGATTCACAGCCTGTGCTGAATATACAGAGGATGAAGAAAAAGGAAACATGAATAGAAACAAGATGAAGAAATAGGAAACATGATCAGGCTGTTTCATAAGTGGGAAATATGGGACAAAGCAAGCTTGTCCAAGGTCAAGCAGGAAGTTTCTGGCATACAAAGGAAATGAATATTGAGCTCATGAATTTCAACTGTTGCATAACTAATAAGGGACATCCTCCCTTCAGTCTCATCCAGAACCCTGAACAGTTTTATTCTACAACAAAGCCAGATTTAGACTGAAAGATTTACCTTACATGACAAAACAGATTCATGCTCCAAACCTGCACCTCAGTGAGCCACTGTGAGAGACCCTGTAGGAATCACCTCATCACCAGTTCCAAATTACCTTCAGGTCATCTGGGATGAAGACTTTGCGAGCTTTCTTGATCATGGGCTGGGGTTTCAGCTCTTCTTCGGAGAACTTGCGCTTGCGGGGGTCGAACATCTCCTGGCCAGGAATGCTGGACAGAGCAAGATCTGCAGGGTCAGGCTCGTAGCCAACAGGAACTTGGATAGTCTCAGGATCAATGGGGCTCGGTGTGTTCCGGTTTGCTGGCAAGATCTGACCTGCAGAAAAACGGGATAAATACAGCTGGGTTAGAAAAAAATATGTTAATTGCATCAAAGAGCTTTAGGAGATCTCCACATACCTTACAAGCAATAATTCCTGCAGCTTTCCCTTCAGATTTGGTATCTATGCTTGCTAAATATTAGACTGTCCCTTCTGCAAGGTGCAGAGTCTGATCCAGACACGCTCATGGCCTTTATATGCAGAATCTGCTCCTGACTCTGGTTGCTAATCTTGGATTCCCACATAACATCACTGAATCCAACACTGAGTTACACTGGACTGCAGGCAGAAGATATATTGCTCCAACCTGTGCCACTTCATTAGGATCCCATCCTCAGGAGCAGATTATAAGTACTGTCATTTAGTTCAGATCTATCAGCACACTGTAACCCCTCACAGTTATACCTCTGAGGGTATATTTATTTTACAGTCAAACAATGTACAGTACTTGCCATGAACAGCATCTCATGAAAGTGTACTTTCAGCTGTGCTGAAGCACTCCAAGGAGACTGCTATTTATTCTTTATGAAATCCTACCAGGGATATTCTAAAAGAAAACCAGCAACATGAAAGGCTACAATGATTGCTTAAAGATGCTCTGCAAAAATGAAGAAGACACTTATTGATGCTGCATTTCTCTTTTATGGTATATAAAATCTAATAAAAAGGAGCGTATCCCGAGAAAACGAGTGATATACCTCCCATTTTTCTCTTTTTGATTTTAGATAAAGCCTTCAAGATCCTACAGCACCAATTCAGGCACCATTCCCACTAAAAATCCAATTTAAAATCTCAACCAAAGGTTCCAAAAATAGGATCCTGAAGTCAGCTGCCTGAACACGGACTATCCCCAGGGGCAGAATTTTCAGAAGTTTTCACATGCCTCAGAAGTAGAAGCCTCACAGACTTCAGAGGGAGGACTTCTGATTGAAGCAGATATTCTTTTATAATTTTGGCTATTTGCTAATTCACTTTGACTTTAGTGGTATGACAGCTTTCATGATAACTACAAAAACATCCTGTGGCTGTGTAATATTTCCTTACTTGTGCCCACATCTGCAATATTTGGGGTGTAAAACAGTAAACATTACATGCCATTTCTAATTCCAAGGCCAGCATTAACAATGCAGTTTATTTTTATTTTAATAATTTTATTTTTATTTTAATAATATGGGAACCGCACGGAAAACGCACTGGGGGAATTGCACTGCACGGGGCCAGCTAAGGCACAGCTTTTGTAACTCCTATTTTAGAGCTGATAAAATCAGCTTCCAGGAAAAGCTGGTGAGGGCTGGGGAGAGGAGAAAAGGAGGATCAAAGTTATGAAAATAGAGATGTGACTGCAGGAGAGGCAGCGGGAGGAAAGGATGGGGCTGCACGCACTGTGCCACTGGGGCTGGGGATGTGCTGCCCGCGGTCCTCGTGAATCCCGCCGGGAACTGGCGGTGCCGGCGGCTTCTCCCCGCTCTCGGGGCCGGGAACGTGGCTTTCCAGCTGTCCCGAGTGAGCAGAACCGGGAAGCACCGGCAGCATTGCCCCTGCCTGCCGGTGATGGGTGTGAGCTCCCAGCACAGCGCTCTGGGAAAAACGGGACAGATAACCGGGATAACCGGGATAGATAACCAGGATAGATAACCGGGATAACCGGGATAGATAACTGGGATAACCGGGACAGATAACCGGGATAACCGGGACAGAAAACCAGGATAGATAACCGGGATAACCGGGACAGATAACCAGGATAGATAACCAGGATAACCGGGACAGATAACCAGGACAGATAACCGGGATAACCGGGACAGATAACCAGGATAACCGGGACAGATAACCAGGATAGATAACCGGGATAACCGGGACAGGTAACTGGGATAACCAGGACAGATAACCGGGATAGCTGGGATAACCAGGGGAGGCTCAGATNTCGAGACAGATAACCGGGAAAACCGGGACAGATAACCAGGATAGCTGGGATAACCAGGGGAGGCTCAGATCACACGGCTGTGTCCGTGGAGCGGCTCCTCACCAGCTCATCCCTCCTGGAGACGGCGCTGTGCGGGTCCGAGATACCTCCCTGCTCCAATGTCACCTCCCTGTCCCCGTCCAGGGACGTGCACCTGGCATCCCCGCTGGCCACGGGGGCTGATCCATCACTGATGGATGGATGATGGATGATGGATGGATGGATGGATGGATGGATGGATGGATGGATGAGGGATGGATGGATGGCTGGATGATGGATGGATGGATGAGCTGCCACTGCCTCGTTTAAAGGAGGAAACCCCTTTAAACATGTTTAAAGCTCTCTGGGTGAGTGTGTGTTCTGGAGCAGCCAGGTATTCCTTACTGCAGACAAATACACAGATGGATGCACCTATAAATGGTGCACATTCTGTAATACAGGTAAAAATGAAGCAAGACACAAGCTCTGAGCACTTCTAAAATATTTCTGGTGAGCTTGCAGGGTGTTTCTAAAAGTCAAATGGATTGTGAAATCTGGTCACGCTTTCTAATTGTCCCACGTGAGAGAGCCTGTATTTAAATATTGTTGAAGTTCTTGATATACAGGATCAGTTTGCATATTATCATGTATCTATAATGTGTCATATTACACAATTACATGAGCCCTGTAGTCACTGGCCTCAAGAAATTTTACAGTACCACCCTGAAGAAAGGGCAAAAATGCTGCTTTTAAACATGGGGGATCGAGGCATTGCATCTCAGCAAAGCAAGAGCAAAACAAAGAGCCATGCACCCAGAGCAGTCTGGAAGAAGACAGGGCAGTCAGGGTCCTGCCCTGCTCCCTCCA
This sequence comes from Buphagus erythrorhynchus, assembly GCA_013400855.1. Taxonomy (NCBI): domain Eukaryota; kingdom Metazoa; phylum Chordata; class Aves; order Passeriformes; family Sturnidae; genus Buphagus; species Buphagus erythrorhynchus. Next base: position 35,096 of record VZTT01022521.1, read on the forward strand.
TGCACACATTTCCTCTCCCCTGCTCTAGGAACTCTCACAACTACAGACCCGGCCCTTCAGCAAACAGAACATGCTCCAGTGCCAGCGAGAAGCTCGTTCAAGGGGAATGCTGTTCACTAAAGCCTGAACAACCCATGTGTCTAAACACAGTCACTAGGAGCCCCAAGAGTGCTGCCCTGTGAGATACCCTACACCCACACGGCACACACACCCTGCCAGGCTCTGCTCTGTCACGCTCCTGCAAACGATCAGCAACTCCATCACGAGCAACACTTAACAAGGGTATCTCAAGCCTCAGGCAGAAAAACCAGAAATGCTTTGTCCAGCATTTTACCTTGGGTGACTCCTGGCACTCGGGATCGTTTTATTAATTCTATCAAGTTTTGCCAATAGTGCAAGCCAGGAACCTGTCTTCATTAGTTTGCTGGCCAGCGGCCACGACATCTCCGTGGTGCTGGAACTTGTGCTAATCCAAGACTTGAGCGTGGGCTGTGCTGGCCTTGGCACTGCTGTGACTGCAGGAGTGCAGAGCGTGGCCTCGCCTCACATCACTCCCCGGGCTCCTCTCCCCGGGTGTGCACAGCACTTTCTCTCTGCAGCCTCCTGCCAAATTTGTTCGGGGTGTTATTTTTGTGCGCTAAATTCCTCGCAATCAGAGGTAGGTCAAATAAGCACAGCAATCTGAGTGTCATGTGCCCAGCAGCCGACTGATCCTGGCATCAGCAAAGCTTCCCAGCTGTCACAACAGCCCCAGACAGGGCTGTCAGAGCCTCCCATGCACAAGGATTTGGCCAAGGAGGAAACCCACCCTGCAAGGTAAGGCTCCTCAGTGCCCAGCATCAGGAGCCAATGCCTTTGCCAGGCTCTGCATTATTTAAACACTCTGTGCTCACAACAGCAGCCAAATTTTCACAATAGTGAAGTGGCTGGACTGTTTAATGTGCTTAAGCTTTGTTCTCAATGGGGGCTGATGACTGCCAAGTGTTTTGGAAAGAATTTAGCCCCTCTATTTAAGTTGCTGAAATGAGAACTCTTGAGCATTAAGGTCTTTTGGAAATCCAGCTGCAGAGCTCCAAGGTAGTGGTGGTGGTGGAAGCAAGCCGGGAACAATTGTTAATGAAAACTTCCCCTCGTATCACCCTTGTGATGTGTCCAAACCATGGCCTGGAGAGAACCACAGCTATGTCAACACTGGCCTTTTGTCTGGAGCCTTTCCCACTTGAAGAGCTCCACTCATGCAAGAAGGAGTATGCCAGGACAGACACAGCTCCAGGTGTCTCCTGGCAAAGGGACCAGTAGGTTTGGACAACCCCAGCAATTCTGCTGTCCTAACATCTTGCCTTTGCTAGTGCTTTTGGTCTTGCTCTGGTGGATATTAGCACAGTGGAAAATTTTCCAGAAAAAAGGACTTGAAAGAAAGTTCACTATTCTAATCCTTTCAGTCCTCCTCCCAGCAGAGACTGCCAGTGAGAAGTCCAATGTAATGGCAGTATTTTCAGTGTAGCTCCTTTTTCAGAGAGCAGTGGACTGAGGCCATTCATATGTGTCATCTAGGTGACCAAACTGCTGGTAAAAAAAACCAGCAGCTACAAATTGCTTGCAATAATTAAAATTCACCATTCAAAAGTATAGCAGCATTTTTGTATACCTACAAAAGCCCAAATGCTGATCTGGTATCATGGGGAGTTCAATCACCATATCCTGACTCCTAATTTCCCCTTTTTGAAACATCCCACCTCCCAGCTGTGCCCAGGAGAGTGAAGACGGAAATAACCTCTTCAGCTGCACTACTGCTTGGCAGACTTCTTATGTGTACTGTGAGACATCCCTGGTAAATTATGTAGAACACAATTCTGAATCATTCAACTCCCATAGAAATGTGTCTGATTTTCAGAAAATCTCCCTTCTCACAGCCCTTCTACACTCCTCATCAGCTCAACATCTGGCTGGAGAACAGCACTGAGAGGAAGAAAAGAGAGTGAAAATGTTCTAATCAAAATATTTTTCCCTATTTTTTACATACATTGGAGGGAAATAAAAGAGGAGTTTCCTACTCAATTTATTAGTGGCCCAGAGATAAAACATGTGTTTGCTAATCATTTTTCTTTATATAAACGGAAGGCACTTTGTGTGTGTCACAGTGGTTAAACTGACAGATAATCCTCACCCAGAGCTGCTCCAGAGCCCTCCCTGCATGTTTTCCAAGGCATCTATCCCCTTGGCAGCTGGCCAGCTATTTGGGATAGTTCCCTCACTCCAAATCACAGTCTGTCCTGGACTGATCTGTAATCCACCTCTGCATTAACTCCTTCAGCCTCCAGGAAAAGTTCTCTCACTGCAGAACACACAGCAAGAGTGCAGGGATTGAGACAGGCAAAAATCCCCACGGGAAGCAAAGTAAAAGGGGTACTCTGGAGGTCAAGATTTATCTAAGGACAGCATCTTGTCAGGTTATCATTCCTCACCTACAGTATTATAAGCAACCTTTTATCTGTCCTATCTTATTCTATGTAATTTCCCTGCTATTAGGATTGTGTTTTCCAGCAACCAAGCCATCTAGGTGGAGAGGACTAAAGCCACACACTGGAATCCTCCTGCCCTCAACTGGAAGGACAAACCCAACCACTCTCTGCCTTGGGGTGAAGAAGACACTTCACCTCTGGGTGTGTTTATGCAAGCAGTTATTATAGCAGCTTTATTTTCTTCCCAAGCAACAGGAGATCTGTGTATTTTGACCAGGGCTCCAAGCTGGCACAGACATTCCTCTATTCCTTATCTTACACAAACTTGATTCTGCTGAACATGTGGTGACTGTAAACACTTTCTGAGGAAAGAAGGATCTCAACCCAATGCAACCACAACATGATTTGCTGCTTTTAACACACACTATAGGACTGGCACACAAAAAGTGTTTTTAAGATGTGTACTTTTTAAAGATACCAGCATTGTTTACAAACCTTGTGCATTTAATTATGAAAGAATTGTCATTTCCCCTCTCAGCATTGTGTGCCTCCTGCTCCAGGCCTCTACAGTATTATTCCAGGCAGCACTGGTAGTCTTATTAAGATTGTCTAACACTTCCCATTAGAGGATGCTGTCTTCAGTTCCTTCAGCCTTTGCCAGATTTCAACCATTCTGTTTGGATTTCTTGTGCACTGTGTTTCTGCCAAAATGGTTCTACAGTTTCCCGAAAAAGGTCCCACAAAAAATACTTTGTTTTGAACCTGTTAAAAATTTCTGGCAGACTTTTCACTGCAATGTGCTAGTGGCCTGTGCACTGGAAGAGAGGGCAGCTCCTGGGTCAGTGTTACTTCAGAGAACCACAGAACAGTTTAGATTGCAAAAGTCCTCCAAGATCATCAAGTCCAAGTATTAACCCAGCACTGTCAGCACTCCCATGAAACCATGTCTGCAGTGCCACATCTACATGTTTTTTAAATCCTCCAGAGCTGTGATGCAACCACTTCCCCAGGCAGCATGTTCTCACTGTGGGCATGCTCAGGCTGGAGGAGAAGGGAACGATTTCATTCAGTGATTAGGACTCAAAGCTGACAAGGTGGTAAGGAGGTGAGGAAGGTGAGGACAAGGCAGCCAAAGATGAGAGGGAGAGAGCCTGAAGGGGAAGGCTGTTCCAGCACAGGCTGTGATGAATGCACTCAGCAGAAGAGCCCTGTCAAAGGGAACAGCCAGGATCAGCCTGTGCTGATGGCACAAACACAGCTCCAGATTCCCAAGTGCCACAGATTCTCTCCAACAAAGATAACACTGGCAAAGCTCCCTGTCCTCCTTCAGCTCCTTACAGCAAGGGGCAGTTGCCATCCTCTACACCCCACCAGCAGGACACTGTGGGCTGCTCTCACATCCATTTCTACTCATTTCCAATGTGCCTGTTGTAGGAGTGGGGCATGAGAAAGTCTACATTGTCTTTTCAATTTGTTTTTAAAATTAAGTGCAAGAGCTGTGTAAGAAGTACAGTCATGGTTGCAACAATCTTCAAAGTTTCACATACTATCTTACCTAGATTCTTTCCTCCTTAAGGTGACACTTGTTTCACCCATTTTGATTTATCCAAATAAATCCCTATAATATTTGCCATAAATTATTCCAACCCCCTGCACAGAAACAATTTCTGGAGTTCCCTCCAGCATTGACAGCTACCCCACCTGTGTGCTTCAGAAACAGCTTCTTCCCCACAAGACTCCCTGGAAAGAAGGAGCAACACTTCTCTTTGCAGATGAAGAAGTACAGATATTTTAAATCAAATCATCATTCTCTCAGGTTAGCAAATGTTGTAGGCATTGGGTGCATTTCAAATTGACTCTCATGGGCTTCTGCAGTTGTGAGGCACAGGTGAGAGCCACCCAAGGTGTCACACTGGGCTCCTCACAGAAAGGGAAGCAAACACATGGTGTGACACATCCAAAAAATCAAATAAATTGTTCATAATTCTGCTGACACTTTAAGCAAAGTCCAGTCTCTCCAGACAAAATCCTTTGGTCCTTCCTGCCAGATTTTCCCTTCTCCTCCTGCTGTTCCCTGCATCCTCCCAAGAAATCCATAAATGAGGTCAAGATCCAAGATCCTACAGACAACCACTTCCTTCCTGGAATGGCCCAGGTTCAGCCCAGAGCTGGTCTGAGCTCCCAGGCAAAATGGGAAAAGGGGAAAGAGGAGGATATAATGTAATTAAAGCCAGCATTTCCAAGGGACAGGGTCTGCTATCCAAGGCTGCACACGTGGCCTTCAGTTGTGTCTGCAGATCTTTGAGGGATTCACTTGCAGGTCCTGCCTGTGGTTACCAGGGAGTGCACAGAATACCCTCTGCCTGCTGGCCCACCTTCAAAACAATAAACAGACAAATAGCAGACACCAGCAGGTAAAATCTTCCACTACATCTCCAGAACTTCAGACTCATTCCTCCTGTAAGATCCACACTCCAAACGCCCTTTCTCAAATTTAGCCTGTGTGAAGGCAGCACTTATGAGCTCAACGAGGCCTCATTTCTGAAAAAAAACCAAGAAATCCAATTTTTTTTCCCCTTCCAAACTACCCTTGCAAGATGCCTGACAGTAGCTGCTCCTGCTCAGAACAATTCCCTTGCAGAATGGAGGAACAGTGGGCTTGATTCTGCTCCCAGGTCACTGAACAGGGATTTAAAAATTCTTGAAAAGCATGAAATCCACAGCATTCCTAAATGCCTTTCTGATTTCTCTCTAGGATGCTGTTTTCCTTACAAAGATCAGCCAAGATGAAATTCAGTGGGGACAGGGCCTGAAAAAGAGCTGCAGGGAAGAACATTCACACCAGTATTTAATTTTAATTTACACTTGGCTTAGAAGCATGTCTCAGTTCAAGATGCTTATGTTCTCTGGTACATTGGAGATTCTTGACATCCTTTGGCATATTTTTGTTACCTGGCAATTGACATGGAGAGAGATTCCTCAAAAAGTACACGAATTCTTTTCTTAAAGAGAAGATTCCAAAGCATCATCAGAATTGTCAACCTGCTCTGAAGGAGACAAAAACATCAATTTTCCTTTCCTTGGACAATTATGTACCCAGCTTTAATAAACCAGCAGATTTTAGACAGAGTCCCTGGTTTAGGCAATTGCCTCATATAGCAGAGTGTCACAGAATCACTGAGGTTGGAAAAAGCCTCCAAGATCACCAAGTCCAACCTATGCCAAATCCCCACCTTGTCACCAGCACAGAGCACTGAGTGCCACATCCAGACCTTCCCTGGACACCTCCAGGGACTCCAAACCTCCCTGGGCAGACCCTGCCAATGCTAAACCACCCTTTCAGTGAAGAAATTCTTCTGGCATCCAGCAAGAACCTCCCCTGGTGCAGCTTGAGGCTGTTTGCTCTTGCCTCGTCCCCTGTTCCCTGGGAGACCTTCACCTTGCCACAACCCATAAATGTGCCCCCATGAGGAATTCTGCTCAAAACAAAGACAACACTTGTCCTCAAGATGTGTCTGTGCCACTGCCAATGTTCTTTTCAACGCTCCAGAGCAAGTGAGTCCCTCTCCCATTGTTCTGTTTATTTGTCTATCTAGGACAGCACACTCTCAGTAAACAGGTCTTGCAATGAGCCCTCCTGTAATTCTGACAGCATATGCCATCCATGACTCATGGATCTACCACCCAGTTCTGGTACCCAAGCCCTGCATGCCTGGGTGTGTTATCAAAACACAGCCAAGGGAGATTTCAACTGGCATGGAAAAGCCACGTGAAACAGGTACACTTCCTGTGCCTCCCAACCAGCAGCTAATGGGGAGCCCCAGAGACAGACAACAGATGCTATCAGCAGCACTGAATACATCCCTGAAGGAAAAGAGGTCACTGGGCAGAGTTACAGAACTTGAAAATCTCCTCTTCTCTTCTGATCTGCTCTGTGCATACAAATCTGAACTCTCTGGTGCAGTCACATTTTACTTTTTTACGTTTTTTTCCATTTTACATTTCACTAAAACAAAGCACACTTTTCATGTGACAATTTATTGAGGGTGATTTGTATAAAATAATCACGTTTTAAGAATTAGAGCTGCCAGAATGGGAACACACTGTTCCTGTAACCTAAGTAAGGCTGAGTACATTTTATTTTCTCTCTGCCTTAAATTAGGATCCTCTAATATGTTTTGGGGAAAAGAAATAAAAATAAACAAACAGCAAAACCCAAAAATTTGTACTTGGGTTGTTACAGCAGTAACTGCAGAGGTCTAACTTGCTTTTATATGCTAGCTTTATTGCCAAGGAGCACACATAAAGTGTGTGTGGTTGTAGCTTTTTCTCTATTGATGCACTTATTTCCATTTTTAAGTCATACAGATGCACCAGGCCTGGGTAGCCTGAAAAAGGGGGCCAGAGAAAGGAACACTCAGGGAAAATTCCAGGAGAGCAGGCTGTTGAATATGGATGCTACCCCTGTGTCTCTAACTTCTTTACAGCTGCTGCATGAAACAGTTTTGGTGGCACATCAGACACAGGCAAAATCAGGTAACTTCAAAAAGCAAGCCTAATTAAAAGATATTACAGCACTGCACACTGGGCACTGATAAATTCACTGATAAATTCTAAACGTGAAGGAGTACAGCAGCACCAAAAAATGGCAAGAAACTGCTTTGTTGAGGAGTCTCCAAACCCAGCCTAAAGCCTGCAGGGACTTCTGTGCCTCACTACAGCACTGGCATGGACCAAACAGAGCCACATGTACCAAAACCTTTGTGTTAATCTTTTAAAAACAGAGGCAGTGAAAAAGGTGGGTGATGGAATATCTCTTAAAGAAATCCTGGAATTTTAATGCTTATATTCCTTCTTGTGACCTCCTCTGCACACTGCCCACAGCCCTGAACTGTTCTGAACACACTACTATGCATGTTCTCAATGCAACCTGTGAAGATTGTGAACGATGTCAAAAATTAAATTAAAATGTCCCAAGACACAAAAATCAAACCTTCCTCCATTTACTGAGCAGTGCATTTACTGTGATGCCTTCAGGAGGCATGTCAGCAAAAGAGATCAGATAAACCTGACTCTACATGAGCCTGCCCTTTCCTCTCAACACTCTTTCCCCAGTCCACAAGTAATAAAGATCTTACTCTTGCTATCACACACAGCATCATGGCCCTCACTGCCAAATAATGACAAAAAACATTACTATATTAAGTCAATATATTTTTTTAAATATCAATATATTAAAAATAATGTATTTTAATGTAACCTTGAGGCCAACATGCACTGGCAAATCATTGATCAATTCTCTGCATATGGGAGCTTTTCAACATGGGAGTTGGCATTTTATAAATGCAGAGGTATGGAGCAACACTATTTTGGGCTTATTTGGGAGGGGGGAAAGTGCCCTTATCCCCTGAGAGCTTCTGTGTCTAAAACACTCAACAATTTGTATTAAACACACCATTGCTTTCCAAGCTGAGTCCCATGGAAGCAAATTGACTGCCTGGCTTCCTTTTTACACTGGTGGTTGTCCCACTCTCTGTAGAGACAGCACAGGCCTTACAGTATTCTGTTGTCTGGGGCTTTTGGGAGGATTTGGGGGGAGGAGAGGACAGGACAGGACAGAATTCTTCATGTTCTTTCCCTCCTATTTCCAGGTCATCTGCAGAATTCCCACCATGTGCCCCTGCTCAGTGCAGGATGGGGTCTGCAGGAGTTGGCCATGTGGAAAAAGGTGATTATTCTGTGCCCAAATGGAAGGAGAAGCACTGGAGAGCTGGAAAGCACTGCAGGCTGAGGGCAGCAGCAATTCATAGGCTTGGAAAATTATGTGGTGTGGGCTTTACCTTTTCACTCCTGTTAACTCTGATTTTCATGAAGTAGGTGGTGTTGCTACAGCAACTGTCGTATCACATCATTTCTGCTGTCTCTGTCACAGGGATCATCTTATTTTATTTTAAACTCAGATATGCAGCTTTTCTTCATCTATTCTAAAGCCCTCTGTATTTTGGATATGAAAAAAATTTACAAAATAGAGCTGTGTCATATAAATCGTATTTTTTTTAAATGTCGCAAAGCTTACAGAACATTTTTATTTGTTCTCCTTTTACAAATGCAGAAGGAATAAAGAAAATAGCACTGGCAGATTTATGGTGCTCCAGAGTTTCAGAAATAAATTAAGAGCTGGTCTCATGAAAAAGATGCTTCATGCCACCTTTAATGTGTTCTCTCTACAGAAGCTAACCCTGTGTTCCTGTGCACCTCAGCAGAAGTAACTCACCTATTCACAGGTGAAAACATTCTGCTTCCTCATGCCCAGGCTATTTATGCACCTGCATTCCACAGAATTCACACCCAGCTCAGATGCTGCTGCCCACCCACTACACAGCTCCAGCCCTCACCTGCTTTACCTGCAGCCTCAGAGAGGCACCCACTGAAGTGTGAGTCCCAACACACCTTACCTGCTTCAGAGGGGCTGTCCAAGCTGCCAGGGATGAGGTGGTCACCCAGCCTTGCAGCTGCCTTGCTCAGTAACCCCAGAATTTGGCTCTACCTCTTTGGCCTCCATTTTGCTGCCTGCAAAAGGTCTTTCAGGGTTCAATGCACAAATAAAACTCAATAAAATCCTGATGATGGAAAGGGTCTCTTCAATTTTTGTTATTAACATGCATTCCAATGTGTGAAGTCATACATCTTCCTTTTAAAAATATAAAAAGCAATGTGGAACAGTAGTAAATATTCAGTTACATCCCTGGGCTACTCAGGAAATGAAAGAAAAGCCCTACCTATAGTCAAAGGTTATTTCACAGACCACTCAGCCAGCACAGACAGCTCAGACATCCAGATCAAGCTCTGCCACAGCCTAAGCTGAGGAGTATTTTGATCTGCATCTTCCTGAGCTTTTCCAGCCACTTCCAAAACAATCAGAGCAGTCACCAAATTACACTTCAGTGCTCCAGACAGGTCCTGGGCAGATAGGAATCTGTCAGTGTGGGCAAGGACTGTATCCAGGGCACCTGATTAATGGCCACAGACAGAATTAAGATATCAAAAGATCCTTCAGTTCCTTCACTTGCTTTATAAACTTCATTTCAGTGCCCCCAGTACTTGACAGTTGTTCTTTAGCTATTTCCCAGAGTTTTGTGCAGTCTTGCTGTGCACGTTTATCCAGCCCCCTCCCAAAATCTTGGGAAACTGCTGGCCAATTTCCAACAAATTTGGCAGCAAGGCATCCACATGTGCTACCAACAAGATTTGTGAAAATAATAATGTAAATGAAAGCTCTTCCCTCCTTGGCTGTAGGAGCCTTGTTACACATCACAGAACCTGGGGAGGTTGTGCTGCTCATGGAGCCAAGTCCTTGGGCAGGAGGTAGGAAGGAAAAAAAGAAAAATATTCACCAAGTCACTGTTTGTTAATGGCAGTTCAGAAAGGCATTTAATCCTCTTGTTCTCTACTGGAATTGAGAATATCTCTTCACTTTATCCTACCCACTCATTTACTATTTTCAGTAATCATGAGCAAAATGATTTGTTTCACAACTGCACTGTCACTTGACAATCCCTCTGAATTCCAAGCAGACACATCTGGTATTGATAGCCAGCAAGCAGCCATGCACATGGTCTGTCTTAAAAATCAGTGCAGAAGACAGTCAGATGTGGACAACCCAGCTGTCTGCTATCATCTGAGCATTTATTTATTCTTATAATACGTACTGAAAGCCAGAACTCCTCTAGAAAGAGCTTTTTATGTTTTATCCCCAGCACTTATGCAAGCAATTTAAGCCTTCCAACCAAGACACAGTAGGAGTGTTTGGGAATCAACAAATTCACTCTGGCAGTGATGAAACATTCATTACTGGCTTTGAAGTAAGGAGGGGTTCGGTTGGAGGGGGAGATTTCTTTTATTTTCCTAAGATTTTGTTAAAACATGGACAAAAAGCTGGTTGAGGTACTGTGGGTAGGACTCAGCTAAGAATCAGAATGCTGTAGATGGATGCTGGAAGTGCCTGTCTGTCCCACCTGAGGGATGCAATCCTGGTGTGTTTTTAGTGTGTAAGGTCAGAGATCCCCTCTGCACCTCTCCCCTAGGCTCCCCCTGCTGCTATTGCCATGTTACACACCCACAGCTACTCAGGCTTGGGGAAGAATGGGTTAAACTTAGTGAAGAAAAAAACACAAGCAAGAGAAACACCTTTCCTCTTTCTGCTTAACTGGATAATTGGTGAGCAGGAACCTGCTTGATGAGTTTCAGCAGCTCCTCGAGATCAGCCAGGGCTGTTTCTGAGAGAGGCTCAAGCTGCCAACTAGATAAACACCAACAGGGCACCCCTGGCTAAGGCTTTTGATAAATAAAAATTTCCAGAAGGCAATGAAGTAGTTTGTATTCCAAAGATTCATCCAAACCCAGTACAAGGAGGGAGCTGAAAAGGCAGAGTATTTTATAGATGTTATATACATAAAGCTGTCTTACAGTCAGAATAAATAGATGAGTTTAAAAGAAAAAAGAAAGACTAAATATTTTTCTACTGCAGTGGAGAGAGTGCAACAGTAAAATTCAAATGAATAAATTAACAGGTTTTGTCCTAAGAATTTAAGGGGCTAAGAAAATTCTAGTCCTGCTCTGTACAATCCTCTGGGCTTATTGCTTGATACCATTTATAGTGCAAAGATTTTATTCAAGTACTTAGTGATTTTGAGTCCAGCTGGCTGAAATAAAAGTAGGCAAGGATTGATTTTCACCTAAGGATTATCTTGTCCTACTAGTATCAGATGTGTGTGCAAGAATGTGAGTTAAACCAAAAACAAACAGAACCAAACCCTGGTAAAATCTTGCTGTAATTTCAAGCCAGTCCCAGCTGTACAATCACCAAAGCAGCCCCTATGGCAGTCACTGTCCATATTATCATCTTCATTTCTATTTATTCACATCAGTGTTTCAATTAACTCAACACTACAGCTGGCAAACAGGCATTTAGACATGCTGGGTTTAAGATCAAGACCCAAAGCTTTCCCTTGCTGAAGCTCTGCCAGTTGACTCCAGACAACAAGCCACTGGGCTTTCTCCCAGTTCCCTCCTCTCTTGAGGATGCAGGAAAGACTAAGAGGAAGCAAAAATATATTTATATCCTAAACAACAACATACAGATTTGGGGAAAAGTATTTCAGCTTTGCCAGTGTTGATCTGTTCAGACACAGCTCAAAGTTACTGATGAAGTAACAAAAACCCCACAATTCAAGGCTCAGTACCATCAACCTAAACCAAACCAACCAAACCTCTGTACACACTTTGGAAGAGCAATGTCCCCTTGGAAGGTGACAGGAACTGCCCCTCAAACACTGCCCCTTGTCCTCGTGTTTTACATCCCTTCCCCAAACATTATGTCTTTTTGTACTGCTTTTTCATACAAGGGTGCCCTTGGAGATGTTGGGGTTTCAAACCCAGAGCCAACTTTCCAAAACACGCTGCATTTTGAAAAGCCCATTTTTGTTTCACAGAGAAATAAAGGACTTTGCATCATAAAGCCTTTATCCCCCCCAAACTCAAAGCTTCCCATACAGTTAAAAATCAAATCCAGCTTTATTTTCCTGCATGAGTCAGGCTGCATGCAAACAGCTTCTGAGGAAGGCAGCTTGGGGGGAGAACAGAACTGAAGGAAGAAATCCAGAGAAAAGAAATTCTTCTAACAGCACACTCCTATTTTCCCAAGACATTTGCGAATATTTTCATTTTAAAGCTAGAGGAAAGCCACCCCCTTCCACCCCAAAAGAAGTTTTAAATATTGTAAAGACACACAAGGACATGCTTTATTATTTTAACAATTACTGCTATTTTCAGGGCTCCAGCACAGTTACTTCCTTCCATAATTGGACTTCAATCAAACCCTAGTGAAGCTTTTGATCTTGGAAAGAGTAACAACACAGCTCTGTTATCAGCACAGAGGGGGAAAAGAGTAGGACATCCAGCATTTTTCAATAAAAGAAAGTTAATTGCTTTGACTTATATTTATCGAAGGTCACAGCGACAAGTTCTGAGTGCACATCGAGAAATCTCATACAGACTGGACAAAGTCTTGGGGTTATACTATGTGCATTAAAAAAAAAAAAAAGAAAAAAGGAAAAAAAAAAAAAAAAGAAGAAAAAAGCAGCAAAACAATGCTAGATTACTATCCAAATATACCCCAGTGGATGTCCTGCCAAAGAGCAAATATGTGGCTGTAAGCTCCAAACTGAAATAAAAGCTTGGCCAGCAGCCCAGAGCTTCACTGTATTTTGCTCAGCCAGCCATAATCTGGCAGAACAGAGTGAACACATTTGCAGCCACGTGATGGAGGAGCCTGTCGGGCCAAGCTGATTTCCTTGTGTTGGTTAAATGTGATCTTCAGACTGTACACACCAGCAGCTTGGGAAAACGTGAGAAAGTGGGAAACAACCAGCCACGGGCTGGAAACGGAAGGGCAGCAGAAAAAAAATTGCTTGAGGAGTTTGCTTAAAGGTTTGGGTTGCCAGTGGTGGATTTTAATGAGATGTTAACTGGCTGAGCACCCAGGTTCAGCTGGATCTCCACTGGAGTCACACACCTCCAGCTCCTGCAAGGATGCACATCCTGAGACAACCTGGTTTGGAAAAGGCACTGGAAATTCGTTGGATAGGATTGAGAGCTACCCATCAGTGTTACAAAAAATGCAAAATGCTGAGTGATTTTCAAGCCCACAGTGAGGTGCTCAGGCCTGCCAGGATGTGGCCCAGGATGAATGGTGCACATCCCCCAGGGTTCAGACACCCCTTGATCAGCCACTCTTGAATACAGAGAAACACCCGTGAAGTGAGACAGCCTGGCCAAAGGATTCAACCTGAAAAACGTGGGATGTCAGCTACCCCCATGACCAGGTATTGTATTTTGATAGTAGTGATAATAATGTTTTTAAATAACTGACTTACGGAGAGACAAACAGCATCCCTGGCCAGCACCAGAGCTGCACAGGATCCCTGAGAACAGATTACACGTGGATGCAGAAAGAAAAGCCCCAAACACAAGACCTCAGAAGTACATCCCTGCTGCAGATAAGAGCAACTTGGCTGAAGCAGTCACCAGAGTACGTAAGAAAAGCGAAATCTGTTTACTTTCTAAGAGAATTAAATTGATAAACCAGACACATGCAGCACCTGGTGAAATCAGAGACGCACACGAGTTGACAATTACACCTCCAGCTCTTTCCTTCTCCTTGGCTAATGACTCCTTTTCACGTGTTCAGAACAGCTTCCAGACAGAGACTACCACAATTTTCAACAATGACATCAACCGTGTCGCACTGAGAAAATTGAGCAGATAAGAGATTCGGGAAAAGTGCTTCTTAAACCTGGTGATGAGCGTGGTCCAACTGAGAGGTCAGCTGTTCTGGGGGCAGCCACACGGTTATGGATGCATCAACATCAGGCCTTGGAGCCCAGACAATCCCTGCTCTGATTTTTTAAGTGCCAAGGCACCCACAGGCAAGGTGTTTCAAGCAGACACCCAAACCACTGCTGCCCATCATGTGTTACTGAAGGCTTGTGGTTTAACCTCCTCAGAAAGCAGATATGCAGGTTAACTTTAAATATGCTGCACTCTTCCCTAATTCTCTCATGTAAGCATAGAGTTGAGTGATACAGGCATTCACAAGGTCAGCTTCCTGCTCCATTTTTACTCAAAAAATGCTCTGTCACTTTAGAAACAATTCAAAAAATGTTCTACCACTCCAGAAACACCCTCTCCTGGTGAGCAAGTCCTGTGGCTTTTTGCCCTTGCGAGTTAGTAGAGTAACATACATTAACAACACATGGCTGAGGAGCATGACACAATCTAGGTATGTGATTTATTAACCAGATCTGTTATTTATGCTCTTGTCTTCCAAGAAAATCAATCTTCACTACAGGCAAGGACATAACTCCTCAGTTTTCAGTGGTCAGCCCCTCACTGACTGACCTGCTTGGGTAGCCCAGGTCCCTGAAAAAGTCTGGAAAACCAGAGTAGGAATTAAACAACAGTGCCCCAAGGTATGTGTAGTTTGACTTCCCAAAGTTTTCACATTCCTTATTCATCAGAGCAGTGATCACTCATCTGGACAGGGCTGTGATTCTGTCCACCCTTCCTCTGTACTCCACCCTCAGCCAGCAATAAGCAGAGAGAATTGGGCTGTTTCACAGGGCAAGCCCAGTGTATAAAAAGGATACACCAAATCAAATTATCTCAGGATGAATGCAGCACCAAAAACAATACAAAAACAAAAGAACAAAACCATTGAGCAAACATATACTACTGTGAAAATTTTCCTTTGACACTGATATGCTGCTGTGGTATACTTCAAACAACAGTGAGCTAAGCACTTGCAGTTATTTCAGATCTGTATCTGCTTTTTCACTCTTCAGAAAAAAAAGGTAGAAAAAAAATATTGCAGTACTTCCCAATAAACTTTCTCCAGCTTAATCCTGAGGAAGCAGGAAGACACTCTTTTCGAACAGTTTTTTTGTTTTTTAGAGACATTTAATATTGCATATGCCACAGCCAGACCAAACAGATCCTTAGACCTCAGGTAAGTGTCACCTTATCAGAAACGGTACTAAAATGTCATCATGCTGTGCTGGAAACAGAACATAGGGACACAGAGAGGCTCTCTCAGGTTTGTAAATGCCCCACCAGGGATGTGTGTGGGGAGAGGGAGCAGGGCAGTGCAGCCAGCAGCGCTGCAGGACACCGAGAGCGGGTTGTGTCACTGCAGCTCTGTCCCAACACACCCAGGTTTTACAGCACTGTACTGTACAATTCACAACGCCAAGAAACTCAACATATCTAATCTGGCAGAAAAACAAAGTCATATCAGGTTAATCATATTCTTAAATTGCACAACTTTGGAAAGCCAGTAGCAAAACAAATCTTCCCCCTCGCTCTTGCTCCCCCAGTGCACGTACCCTGCCACAACCTACTTTTCCTCTTTGATCCCTCAACATTTTTAGCCCACTCACTCTCCCCTGCTCCTCCCTGACTCCTGACCTCCCTGCAGCCCAGACCACGGTGGCAGGGTGGAAAGTTCCCCAGATTAGAGCCAGGCAGCTCAGTGTGCAGCGTGGATGAGCGGCGGGATGCGCGCACAAGGTCGCTCGCACGCCCGCCCACATGTGACACTGCAATAACTGTGGTAAGAGCCACCAAACCTGAAGTTAAAGCACTGCAAGGTGGCTTCAAACAAGGCACCAGAGCTGGGGTGACTCTGCTGCACAAGAGGAAAAGCATACAGCAAGGGTGCATAAAGTTGAGAAATTCTTTTCAGTAAAGTAACCGTGCTTGGCTTTGGAGAGGATCAAGACCACTCCACTGCGTGGGATCAGAAATTCCAAGATCTTGCTTACAAACCTTACAACTCTTTTACTAAATTCTCTTTTTAAATGAAACCCCAGAGTCTTATCTAATCACAGAACCCAAGAAGCTGAGGAGTTCTAAGGAAGAAGAATGGCAGAAAAAGTTTGTCGCTCCTCTCCCTCCAACACACACTAAACCAATTAAATTTGGGTTCTTGCGGATTCTTTTCTCAAAGTGAATTGGCATCTCGTGGTGTCTAAAAGGGTGTCAGCTTTTCTAGAAGCATTTCACACAGATCAGGCATTTTAAAGTTATGTACCTTTTCTGATGCAGAAAATGCACATTTGCATTACTCTTCCTGCTCAGCAACACATTCCCAATCCTACATCTACTCATACATCTGCTCATTTATTTTCATGAAATTTTAGGACTGTAATCAATTCTTCAAAATCACAACTTTCTTGCTACATTTGGTTAAAATCTGCTGATATAACCAAAAACCAGCAAGCAGGAACAGGCTAGAGGCCATACACACCTAGCACGACCAGCTTGGGTTTGTTTTCAAAGGAGGATGGTAACAAAAAAATACCCCAATGCTCATCTCTCACAGCAAGCAAATGCTGCAGGAGTTAAGTGCCCAGAAGGGCCAGTGCCCCACCAATGTCACCAGCATCCAAATTTCCACCATGCAGCACAAAGAGAGGCAGCAGCTGAGGGCTGATTGCTGCAGGGCCCTTCAAATTCATTTTAACCCTCTCTGCTGTGATGAGGAACAGGATTTGCGTTCGAGTGCTTAGTTCCTACTTATTAAGCATTACTAGGGCAAAAACACAGATGTGTTTTTTAAGCAGACTTCTTGGTGGAATAAGACTCATTTCCAAATGTTGCAATGGTGAGTTGGTAAAAATGACTGAATTGTTTTAAGGCTTCTCTGCTTCAGCACGAGCTTTGAGCCTGTGCTTTATGTTCTGCAGCCTTGTGCAGCGTGCTCTTCTTCAAGAAGGTTTAGTGCTGTTATTTCAACAATCTTGCCGTCCTAAAAATATTGATTGCTCCATTAAAGGCATTTCTGCAGTATTTTGTGAAGTTTCACATTATTGTTCCTTCATTTTTTTCCCAAATGCAATTTACAGTTTCCTTCCTCTCCACATTTAATTTCTGTTGGAGTGCTTTTTCACCTGTGCCATGAGTGCCGAGTGACCAGGTCACCTCAAAGACACCAATGGCCACACAGACATTAAGTAAGCAGGAAGGCCTTTGCAAGTGTTTAATATAAAACTTAAGATCCAATCACTGCCACACAAATTAATTGATCTTGCTGTGGACAGAGAACCTCGTTCATTCATTTGTTTATTAAATTCAGGAGAACCAACCAGTTCTGTAATGAATTACTTAATCTTTGACCTATTGTCCATAGCCATGTTCCAGAACAAAGAATTTACAGCAAGCTGAGCTCCCTAAGGCTAATTGGAAAAGAATGCCTTTTTTTTTTTTAAACCATTCTCCATCTTCAACAAACCTTTGCCAAACTCTGTATTTTTGCCTCTCTGCTTTACAACTACATATTTAAGGATGACATTTGGTTACAGGTGAGTTATTGCTCCAGTTCACTGTAGCTTCTGCTTATAGGAAACACATACTAGTGCACCCATCTGCTGGTATCTGTTTTGAGTAGTAATCTACACTTGTGTTCCAGTTAACAAGGAGGTGAGTTTTCTAGAACCCTAATATAATTTGGATTTTTTAATTTCCTCCTACAACAGCCATACACCAAAACAAAGAGCTCCAAGATGCTCAGTGCCTGTTTTCATTAAATTGCAAGTAATATGAACAAGAGAATAATGCCAGTGGGATGAAGAGCTAGAGCTGTTTCTCTCAAAGTTGAGCAGAGAACCCTGAAGCAAGAACTTGCCACATCAGAGGAGCTAAGCAATGGTGTGGGAGGGTGCACAACAAAAATCTGGCCCAAATTTAGCCCTGGCAAAACTCAGTTGAGAGAATGGGACAGGGGAAGCAGAACTGTACCACAGCTTCAAGTGTGTCAGAAATGTGAGAGGCTGAACAGTATTTTTTATTTGTTTAAAGCTTGATGCATAGCACCTCAGTCTTGCAAAGCTCAAGTGCAGTGAAGAGCACCAGAATAAAAGAAAATAAAAGAAAAGAAATTGCAACACATGCTGCCTTACCCACCTGTGTTAACTCTCCACACTGCAGTTCTCAAACTCTCAGGACCAAATTCAGCTCTGTGATAAACAGAGAGCTTCTTTATCATCATTTGTTCATCAAAAAATAAAAATTATACAAGCTACAAAAAAACTGTCATCCATTCGTTTTGACACAGTTGTGCATTTTACACTCATTTTCTATACCAAGTGATTATGTATAACTTAGTCCATTAAGTGGAATAGATTAGAGGTTTAAGCAAATGGTTTTTTTCAGAGCTTTCATTATCTACTTAAGATCAACCCACAGTTTTTCTTGAAAACAACTCAGCTGAAATATTTTTTTTCTGATTGCCAGTCTTCTGTGAAATTCAGACAAAATATTGAAAATACATTTTATTTGTTATGAAATGAAGACTTAATAAAAAAAAAAGAAACCTATGCTCATGTTTTATGTGATATAAGTACTAAACAGTTCCATAGTGTACTGCCAGGTAACCAAACTTGATTTCATAATCACTAAAGTCCTTCTTACTGATGGTGACTAAGTCCTCTCATCCTGCAAAAACTCCACTGGCCACTGAGAGCTGTTACCCCCCTTAAAAAAAAAATTCCAGAAAGATGAATGACAAGAGAGTGAATGGTGACATTTTGCTGCTCCACCTGGGAGGTGACAGAGAGCAGTCAACAAGCTGCCTACCTGCTGAGCAATACAGAAATCAGGGAGACCACATGAGGAGCAAAGTACTTATTGCTGAGATTAATTGGCAAAATCTGGCCACTGCAGCTTCCACAATTGCCAATTTACTGTCATAAAAATATGTAGAGATTGAACAATTTCATGTGTTTCCTAGTAGCTTCATCTAATCACATAATAGTGGTGTCTTTGTATACATCTCTTGATGAGGTCTTCTCTCTTCACTATAATATATTGTTTTATGAAAGACTTCAGGGTGTACTCACTCCTTAGAAAAATCGAATCACTGCACTGAGAACCATTCAATCACT